>CM053981.1:27122659-27167659 GCA_028641955.1 Protonibea diacanthus
TGCGACGAAAAACAACGAAGGATACAATGACACAACGTTGAAGACTCTTACACTCATAAACACACGTAAAGTTTAACAGCTGGACAGATGTTCGAGACCTGCAGGCTCTCTGATTGGTTCCAAACTAGCTGTGATGTTATACGTCCTGCAGGTACGTCCAGGTGTTAAACTGATTTACTGCAGCAGGACACCTTGTAGTGGAAGGTCGTGGAGTAATCCTTCATCCCTGCCACCTGCATCATGGACAGCATGCTCCGTGTTGCAGCTGGCGACAGCACCTGGTCACCTGACAGTGGACAGAGGCCCCCATTGGCTAACGAAGCAGCCATGGCAGCTCCTGATTCACAGGTGATCTCTGTTGAGGCGCACTGGGACAACAAAAACAAAGAAAGGAGTCCAGTCAAATCAGCGATCATGAAATATAACGACTAGAGATCATCTGGACCGCCAAGTGCAGAAGCAGATCCACAAACAGCTCCCATAACCTGCAGCCGAGATCACTCCCAACATTTTTATGAAACTGAGAGAAGATTATAAGAACAGGATCAAAGTGAAGGTGTACCTGCAGCATCAGATCCAAAGCAGCGTTAATGTCGGCCTTCTCTGGAAAACACTGAGAGACAGAAGGTCAGTTAGAAACAAGAAGACAGAGACGAGCTTTAGTCTTTAGAAGATTTTTAATCTTTAGAGGATCTTTAGGGGATCTTTAGTCTTCAGAGGATCTTTAGTCTTTAGAAGATTTTTAGTCTTTAGAAGATCTATAGTCTTTAGAAGATTTTTTAGTCTTCAGAAGATCTTTAGAGCATTGTTAGTCTTTAGAAGATCTCTAGTCTTTTGAGTATCTTTATAGGATCTTTACTCTTTAGAAGACCTTTAGTCTAGGATAGACTAAAGTAGGATAGTAGGATATTTAGAGGATCACTGGTCTTTGGAGGATCTTTAGAGGATCTTTCGTCTTTAGAGGATCTTTAGTCTTTAGAAGATCTTTAGTCTTTGGAGGATCTTTAGAGGATCATTAGTCTTTGGAGGATCTTTAGAGGATCTTTAGTCTTTGGAGGATCTTTAGAGCATTGCTAGTCTTTAGAAGATCTCTAGTCTTTTGAGTATCTTTATAGGATCGTTAGTCTTTAGAAGACCTTTAGTCTTTGGAGAATATTTAGAGGATCATTAGTCTTTGGAGGATCTTTAGAGGATCTTTAGTCTTTAGAGGATCTTTAGTCTTTAGAAGATCTTTAGTCTTTAGAGGATCTTTAGTCTTTGGAGGATCTTTAGAGGATCTTTAGTCTTTGGAGGATCTTTAGTCTTTAGAAGATCTTTAGTCTTTGGAGGATCTTTAGAGGGTCTTTAGTCTTAGATTACCTTTGTCTCCTGCAGGTAGAAGGACAGAGCGTGGAGTCTGACGCTGGCCTTCCTGCTGCTCTGATAACTGAACATCGACAACAAAACTCACTTTATTTACAACAATAACACAAAATACGTTTACATGTGATGTGAGCAACAGGAAGCTGACTGCAGCTCAACGAACGGCTAAAGGTGACACTGTTCCTTAAAGTCATCCTTAAAGTTACATATGTAACCTTTAAAATATTAGTCAATGGCCACGGTGCTGTTGGCACCATCGGTACCTGCTGCAGTTTAAGTTGGCGTGCTCCTTGTTGCAGAGCCTCCGGATGACGTTCAGCACCTGCAAACAGTCAGTCAGTCAGTTTGTTTCTGGGAGGACGTTAAAGTTTCTCTCCTTGGTTAGTCTCACTTACTGAATCATACTTCTCCTCTTCCTCTGCACTCAGTCTGCCTGCCAACTGGAGACAAACAACATGCAGCATCAGAGGAAGTGACATCACTGCTAATGGATGGATGGACGGATGGATGGATGGTGAGTTACCTGTAGTAAAGATGTTGTCACGATGGCTCCTGTCTCAGTGAGCGGGCTGTGAGGGATTCCTGCAAACCGTGTTCGGTGTATTCAGTGAAATCACATCATGAGCATGAAAAAACAAAGCGACCCTGACAGTTTAAGACAGAGAGTAACTGTTCCTGTTCCTCCACCTGTTTTAGTGAGTGTGAACGGAGAGTCGTGTCTCGAGTAACCCTCCACGCCAACGTATCTGTGGACAAGGTCAGAACCCAGCAGGTCCACCGCCACGCCATACACCAGCGGCCATGACAACTCACCCAGAACCAGAGAGCCGGCCCAGTCGCCCAGAGACAACCTGACAGACAGACAGACAGACAGACGCACACACACACAGACAGACAGACACACACACAGACAGACAGACACACACACAGACAGACAGACACACAGACAGACAGACAGACACACACACACACAGACAGACAGACAGACACACAGACAGACAGACAGACACACACACAGACAGACAGACACACACACAGACAGACAGACAGACACACAGACACACAGACAGACAGACAGACAGACACACAGACACACAGACAGACAGTTAGTTGATGCTATGGCATGTTACAGATGTTACGGCACTAAGTTACACACCACCAACTATTTCACTGATTTTGGTGAAATGTTAGCACAGTGTATTGGCCAGTGACATGACAGAACCAGAGCTAGGCCAGCGGGCACTGTAACTGGGCTCAGCAGCCTCTATGGACATAATGGCAGAGGAGAAGAGAGTGAAGAGGACACTGATGGAGGAAGCTAAGAAGAGAAAAGGAGAGAGTGAGCGAGCAAGAAGCCGCCGGACAAGAGTAAATCTGGGACTGACTTTTAGTGGTTGGTGAGAGCTTGGTGAAATAAAAGGCTGAAAGACAGACGCCGAGCTGGGCTGACTGCTGTTGGACTAGTCAGTAATATTAGCTGCTGTGTCTGCTGTTGGTGACCTGGTTGATGTTTGGCTGTTAGCAGTTTCTACAGATAACTGATAGGATTGACATACCTCTGTCCGTCCACAGTGCAGATTGAGACGCCCCACTGGATGCTGCCCATGCTCTCCTTTTCCTTCTCCTGATCCGACAAATGCAAAATAAGGTCCTTTGGCTTCATTCACCAAAATAATGAAAACATGTATTCACACAGTGAGTAAAGGCGAAAAAGAATCTTACAAATTCCGTTTTTAGGTTTCTATCAAAACCCTTCAGGTCACAGGTCCACGAGTCTAAGTGTTGGGTTGTTACCCAGGATTTTGGGTCAGGATGGAAGAAGGTCATTGTTGACCTCTGAACTGCAGGTGTCTCACCTGAACAGACGACAGCTGACGACACCTCGAAAACAATTTTTGAGTCTCTTCGGTGAAGGTGGAAAAATCTGGAATGACAAATCGTCCCTGCAGAGCTTTCAGGATCAGAGAGACAAATCCTGTGACACACCTACAGGTGGATAAAACACAGAATCAAGACAAGAACCACCATCAGAACACTATGAATGACCTCTTACAGCATCCTGAACCTGAAACAAAAGAATTCAGAGGTCCAGAAACATGACCACAACTTGTCTGACTGTCAGACTTTAGCTGGAGATAAAGCAGCATGTCATCTGCAAAACATCAGAGATTTATATTAGAACAGGGGGGATGAGGGCGTCTTGGGAAGATCGTGTTGAAGAACTAAGAATGAATCCGGTCCAAAAAGAAAGGACGACCTGTGGAAGGTGTTTCTGTCCACCAATCCTTCAGCGTCCTGCAGTTTTCTCAGGTGGAAGAAACACTCTCTGAGCCGAGGGTCGGACCTGTGCAGACCGGAGCTCCAGATGGCCTGAGAGAGAAAACAAACAGACCCCGATCTGTTAAAAGAATAAGAAGAAAGATCCACTAAAAACAGTCACAGTCATGTTTTTTAGAGAGAGAAAACCAGGCAGAACAAGAAGATACCTCAAAGAACTGGTTCACGTTAAGTCTTCCGTCTGAGGCGAAGCTGTCGAACAGAACATCAGCCGCCCTGAAACACGAGTCACATCAGCAGGTGGATGATGGGTGTAGCTGACAGCTGATATTTGTCAGAGTAATGAAGACTTACGCTCTGCGCTTGGACGGACTCTGCTGGGGGGGGAACCAGGGCTGGGTCGGGGAGAAGCCTCTGTCCTCCGGCTGGACCACCGCCTGAGGGACGGGAGGCTTCAGGCAGCCGTTACTGGCCGACACTGCGACCACTGCACATGAGATCATGAAAAATGTCTCTAACTGTATAAATAAAAGTAAAAACCTGATAATTTCTGTGGAAGAATGTTCAAGAGTCTGAAGCCAAAAGGAGAAAGAAACAGGAAGAAGAAACTGTGACATCACAGTATGAGGGGCCGTTCAAGACATTATTCATTCTCTCACACCCAATATATGTGTGTGAGAGTAAGAATATATGTGTGTGAGAGGAGAATATATGTGTGTGAGAGTAAGAATATATGTGTGTGAGAGGAGAATGTATGTGTGTGAGAGGAGAATATATGTGTGAGAGGAGAATATATGTGTGTGAGAGGAGAATGTATGTGTGTGAGAGGAGAATGTATGTGTGTGAGAGGAGAATATATGTGTGTGAGACTAAGAATATATGTGTGTGAGAGTAAGAATATATGTGTGTGAGAGGAGAATATATGTGTGTGAGAGGAGAATATATGTGTGTGAGAGTAAGAATATATGTGTGTGAGAGTAAGAATATATGTGTGTGAGAGGAGAATATATGTGTGTGAGAGGGCCAGAATGAATAATGTCTTGAACGGCCCCTCATATCACTGGGAGGAGGTTCAAACTTCCTGTTTCCTGCTGTTATGGCAGCCGCCGACCCTCTGAGCTAGGTGTGTGGTCCCCTTCTCCTGATTGGCTCATCATCATTACCATCATCATTGAACAGGACAATAAAGACATGATGGACAAAAACAGGAGAACCAAACAGAGTCAACGTTCCCTGAAGCTCCAGTTGTACCTGCAGGTCCAGGACTGACGTGGCTGATGGGCTTCTGGACCGGACTCTGGACCTGGTTCTGGATCAGGCTCCTGGGAGCTGGACGGGGGGCAGTATCCTTGAAAACAACAAAATCAACACAGAGGTGGAAAAAGTATGGCTAATTTGCTGAACCATAAAGAACCTCAGATACCCAGTAAAACATCCGAGTCATGTTAAAAGGGCTCTTTGTTCAGACTGAAGACAAGAAAACGCTTTGACTTCACACGATAACACGACGTGTTGAGGCAGGTCTACCTGGTTCAGGTTCCTCTGCTGGCTCTCGTCTGTCATCCCTCCATCATCTGCCAGAGGAGAGAGAAAGAGGAGAAGCTCCTTCAGCTTGAAACTTCATTAAACACTGAGCTGATGGCACACCAGCAGCAGTGTGGCTCTCCAATGGGAGAATCTTTAACAAGACAGTCAGAGGACGAAGCCGCAACATTAAATCTGTGGTTCTGTTGCAGGTTTGTTCTCCTCATCGTCTCCATGACAACAGAACAAACAGCCCCCTGATGAAGACCATGAGATGTAGATGAAAGCTCAGGATGAAGCAGGAGATCTGAAGCTTCAGCTGAACTTTGAATGTTTGCCCAGTTGTGTTGCAGATATCTGGTCTGGACACCAAATCCAGTCAGAACCAGTTTACAGCAGAGGAACTCAAAGTTCTTCCTCTGCTCCTAAAATCACAGACGTAACCTGTAATTACCTGCCCGTCAGGGCCCACACGCCGACGAGACAACTGATAATTTGACATTTTTGTATTTTAAAGAAGTTTATGAACACCTGAGGGCGACGCAGACCTTCAGCTGGTAACGAGAACTGGCTGTCAGCTGTAATTAACGTGAAGAGAGCTGCAGCAGACCGCTGTGTCTCCATCTTTTGTTAAATATATAGAAATAAAAATAAACATCTCAGCTCAGCCTAAAGAGTTCAGAGGTGGAGTCACGGCTCTGTGGCGACCAACTGAATTTAGATACGAGCAGACTCCGCCCACTCAGACCACTAATCACAGGGTGTTTTCACACACACACACACACACACACACACACACACACACACACACCTTTCATGTCTGGATCTTTATTGGGCTCCAGCAGTTTGTTCCCGTCCAGACCGCCGTAACGTTTCCTCCATTTCCGTCTGAGAGACGGCGTCCTCTGGAAACTGAAAGACATGACGAGGACAGCTCAACATGAAACTTCACCTGGTTGTCACTCAGCAACATGCTTATGTGAATGAGGCATGACGTGATGCTACAGACACACACAGACAGAGTGAAGTCAAATAAACACAAACGTGGAAAACATCTAAACAAGGTTTGATCATCAATCACCCAACACAAATTCATACTGATGCTAACGATGCTAACAGGCTAAAAACACTCATCAATATCAAATCATCACCATGACGACCACTTAGTTTACTTTTTGAATCTCAGCTTTCATGAAGAACAAACAGGAAATAAGAGTACTGATCATACTTTAACTACAGAGTACTGATCATACTTTAATACTTTAACTTCATGTAGTACTGTTACTGTATTTACAGGTTGTACTGATACTTGTACTCGTACTGTACTGTATATACAAACACGTCCTTCTCTCTGCTCCTGGTTCAGTTGCTGTATTCCTCCTGCAGACTGTTGACTGGTGCTGCTAACCTGAACTGGTACCGGTTCAGGTTCTGAGGTGTGCTCTGGTTCAGACTCAGTCACAGCAGCTGTGCCACGTCTCAGCCTGTCTGTCTCTCACCAGCACTGCAGGAATGTGTACCTGGACAGTTTCCAGCTTCAAGCTGCTTCACGACACGGTCACCACGCAAACAGCAAACACAAAGTCTTTCTCACCACAGGTACGGGCTCTCCTCCGCCTCCTGGTTCTGGTTCTGTTCCATAGAAGCTCTCAGGTCTGTCAGTCCAGTTCTTCTGTGAGTCGAGCAGGTCGCTGTGTGTGTGTGTGTGTGTGTGTGTGTGTGTGTGTGTGTGCAGGCTGTAAACTTTCTTTAATGAATGGGATGTTTGGGAGAGGAGGGGAAGCCGTCACAACCTGAAGACACTCCCAGCTCTGCTGCTGCTACGGTCCACACACACACACTGAACAACAAGAGGACAGCAAGAGGACAAGGAGGGGATGACAAGAGGACAAGAGGACAACAAGAGGACAAGACGACAAGGAGAGGATGATGAGAGGACAAGAGGACAGCAAGAGGACAAGAGGACAGCGAGAGGACAAGAGGACAAGGAGAGGATGACGAGATGACAAGAGGACAGCAAGAGGACAAGGAGAGTACAAGAGGACAGCAAGAGGACAAGAGGACAAGGAGAGGATGACGAGAGGACAAGAGGACAACAAGAGGACAAGACGACAAGGAGAGGATGACGAGATGACAAGAGGACAGCAAGAGGACAAGGAGAGTACAAGAGGACAGCAAGAGGACAAGAGGACAAGGAGAGGATGATGAGAGGACAAGAGGACAGCAAGAGGATGACAAGAGGACAAGAGGATGACGAGAGGACAAGAGGACAGCAAGAGGACAAGGAGAGGACAAGAGGACAGCAAGAGGACAAGAGGACAAGGAGAGGACAAGAGGACAAGGAGAGGATGACGAGAGGACAAGAGGACAGCAAGAGGACAAGGAGAGAACAAGAGGACAAGGAGAGGACAAGAGGACAGCAAGAGGACAAGAGGACAAGGAGAGGATGACGAGAGGACAAGAGGACAGCAAGAGGGCAAGAGGACAAGGAGAGGACAAGAGGACAGCAAGAAGACAGCAAGAGGACAAGAGGACAAGGAGAGGATGATGAGAGGACAAGAGGACAGCAAGAGGATGACAAGAGGACAAGAGGACAGCAAGAGGACAAGGAGAGGACAAGGAAAGGACAATAAGAGGACAACAAGAGGACAAGGAGAGGACCAGGAGAGGACGAGAGGACGATAGGACGATAAGAGGACAACAAGAGGACGAGGAGAGGACGATAAAAGGACAACAAGAGGACGAGGAGAGGACGAGAGGACGATAAGAGGACAACAAGAGGACGAGGAGAGGACGAGAGGACGATAAAAGGACAAGAGGATGAGGAGAGGACGAGAGGACGAGAGGACGATAAGAGGACAACAAGAGGATGAGGAGAGGACAAGAGGACGATAAAAGGACAACAAGAGGATGAGGAGAGGACAAGGAGAGGACAAGAGGACGAGGGATGACAAGAGGACGAGGAGAGGACAGCAAGAGGACGAGGTGTGTGGTATTTCTGGACATTTACCGCAGGACTGTTCTGCAGGTTCTGTCCTTCTACACCGTGATTTAAATACAAAAGTCATTTAAACAACAGAGGCTGGAAACATTTAAAGATTTCTCTCCTCTGTGGCTCTTCCTGAGGTTTCTTCCACCTTTTTTCCCTGTTAAAGGGTTTTTGTGGGCAAGTTTTTCCTCACTCGAACCGAGGGTCTAAGGACAGAGGGTGTCACTCCCTGTACAGATTGTAAAGCCCTCAGAGGATAATGTGTTTGTGACTTTGGGCTATATAAATAAAATTTGATTTGATTTGATTTGATTTGATTTTAAAGATTTTAAAAGGTGTTTTTCTGTGAAATGTTCTCAGAGGGAAGAAGATGAACGTGACACAGAAAGAAAACAATAAAAGTGAAACATTGACTCTGTTTGATTTAATGTTTTTTTTCCATTAATTTCCTGTAAGATTTATTTTAGTTCTTATTATTTATTTGATCAGAACTTCAGAAGTTTTAACTGAAAACTGAGAAAAAAAATCGTTAATGTTTGTCATGAAGGCTTTTACTTTGAAGAAGACCGGAAGTCAGTTTATTTTGAAAAGCGGAAATCATGATGTTTACATTGTTAACTGACAGCAGCAAATAGATGCTAACAGGCTAACAGTTAGCGGGTGAATGTTTTCGCGGGCTTTTTTCTCTCTAACGTTTTTCACGTTTAAATATTTCCGGTCAGTCGACGTTGTGACGTTAAACCGTTTCTCTGACGTCGTCCCGGTGTTGCGCCGCCCGTTAACCGTCCACTTGTCCCGGTGCGGCCCGCCTCCTCGGCCCGGTGCTCCCCGGTTAACCATCCACCTGTCCCGGTGCGGCCCGCCTCCTCCGCCCGGTGCTCCCCGGTTAACGAGGAGTTTCTCCACAAACAGAAAAATGCCGAAAAAAGAGAAAACGGTTAGTTTGTTTTATTCAGTCACATGTGAAAGTAACAAAGTATTTTTACTCGAGTACTCGAGTTTGTCAGATAATTCATAATCCAGAATATAATCAGATTATGACGTCATAATATTGATTAATATAAAACTCGAGTAGATAAACAAACATGTCATGATGCCATGTTGGGTGCTTGAATTTAAGGGATCTGCCTGGAAAGTCCTTGAAAAGTCCTTGAATGTGATGTTTTTTGTTGTGTGTGAGTGGTTTGTGGTTCAGACACCTGTAGGATTTTTTGTGTATCGTCCAATCAGACTCGTGTAACTAACTCTGACTGTGCCTCAGGAGAAGGGACGCCCGGCCGGCGGTGCGGCAGCAGAGGCTGGCGGGTCGTGCCCGGTGTCTCGAGATAAAAGCGGTGCCGTTATCATAACGGTGCGCGCCAAGCCGGGCTCCAAACACAGCGCCATCACAGGTTTCCTCCCTTCACACGTGTTCGTGACGACGTGGCTGCTGTCATTATGAACTCCTGACCTTCGACCTCTTCTGCCCTCACAGACGTCGGCTCGGAGGCGGTGGGAGTTTCCATCGCGGCGCCTCCGACAGACGGAGAAGCAAACGCCGAGCTGGTTCGTTACCTGGCCGAAGTCCTGGAGCTGAAGAAGAGTCACGTGTCTCTCGACAAGGTTCCAGACTCACAAGCAAACACACACATGTGATGCACACACCTTTAACAGTGTTTCACCTCCCTCCACATGTCCCGTGTCTCCTGCAGGGCTCCAGGTGCAGAGACAAACTCATCAGGCTGGACTCGTCTCTCAGTCCAGAGGAGGTGCTGAGGAGGCTCAAGGAGGCGGCGGGCTGACGGAGGAAGTGATGGAGGCTGAAACAGGCTGCAGGAGGACGAAGGAGGTTCCTGTCCTCTGCGTGTGAAGAGTGTTTGTGTCCGTGCAAACGAGAACATGAAGGCGTCACATGAGTACAAACATGAGCTGGACCAGCGTGGGCCACGCTGGTCCAGCTCATGTTTGTACTCATGTGACCCAGACAAACCAGAACATCACCATGGAAACAGACGAAGACACTAATAAAGACTGGATCTGAGTGATCAAAGTTCACTTAATGAACATACGTGAGTCACACACTGCAGGTGAACTTACCTGTTGGTGACTTACATTGAGACCTTCAGATGTTCTCTGTGAGCTTCTGGAAGAATTCCTACCAGAAGAAAAATAAACGAATGAATGATCCGGAGGTGTTTTGTGTAAACATTCCTGTTGATTATCAGCCGACCACAGACGTGCCAGCTGAACGGGCAAACCTCTGACTGAGTCAACGAACTGCAGCATCACCAGCTGAGTTCACCTGTCAGTGCAGTGTTCTGCAGGTGAGCAGCAGATGGCGCCGTGTTACTGTAGGCGTCTCTGAGGTCAACGAGCGAAACAAACTTTAAAGTTTTTATAATTTCATAAAAGGAAACGTTCGGATCATTTCATCAGACTCGGCTCCATGTGGAGTAACTAAATACTCCAATAAAAAAAAAGAGTGCTTGATGAAAACTGATCGATTTATAAAACAGACAACGGTGATGACATCATCATCTGGACCCTCTGTCGGTCCAGTTCTGGTCGTCTGTTTGATTTCTCGTCTCTGATCGATTATTAGAATTTTTGTCAAATCAGCAAAATCCTGAATATTGACTTTTTATTGATTAAATGATCATAAATGTTGAACTTTTGGCTCATGAACCCTGGTCCTGGTCCTGGTCTGATCTGGACTCGCGTGTCTCTGGTTCTGGTTCTTTTGGTCCAGTTATATAAATGTGGGTCCCCAGGGGGGCCCACGTGATCCAGCACCATTTTCAGAGTCGTGATTGTGAACGTCACTTATCACTGCAGAACGAGCAGCTCGTTAGCGTCAGTCATCAGAGGACGAGCGTTAATGAGGCCGGTTTCAAAGAGATGGAGGACTCTGCTGGATCACCACAATCTGACATCAAAGCCCGGACAGATAATGACTCCGTATCAGCTCTGATGAAGCCAGACTTTTATTTCATATTCCAGCTCCAACAAACTTTGTGCTTGTCAGGGACGCTTAGGTTTATTTTTTATAACATGGGCCGACTCTCCATCCTGGGTTCTGCTGCTGACTGATGTTTCATGGTGTGTCTCGCCTGCTGAGCCTGGCTCAGCGGCTTAACGTCTGTTGCAGAGTCCCAGCGAAGCTCCTGTCAGGCTGAAGGATGTTCAGACGACAAGCTAAGCCTCTGCCGGCTGGACGGACGTCTTCCGTCCTAAATTTAAGGATTCGGAAACATAAACCCTCTTCTCCTCCACGCTGGCTGCTGGACTGTCGGTCTCTGGTCAGTCTGAGGATTTCACAGTGCCAGAAGTGTCAGACGAAGAAAATTACTGCTGCTGTCTGTGAAAGAAAATCACCAAAGTTATTCAAATGAGCAGACATGTTGTCCTCCACAAACGATGCAGAGTCCTGTAGGCAAACATGTAAAACACCAACCACCAATCCTACAACTCAAAACCCAAACAGTTTTTTCTCTTTTGCAGCTGACTTCATGTCAGGATGTCCAATTAAAAGATACAACGAGGTCATTAGCTGATGTGATGAGTGGACATTTTGTTGCACACGGAGGTAATTTATTTGAGAGGATTACAGAGAAACTGAGAAGTTGGAAGGATGATGCAGCAAAACTTTCACAATTATGTGATAATTACGTCCAGGTTTTAGACAGTCTGCGGGGACGTCACAGAGACTACGTCCAGGTTTTAGACAGTCTGTAGGACATCACAGAGACTACGTCCAGGTTTTAGACAGTCCTCCCTGCTTCATGCCTGCCTGTCAGCGGCCCAAACAGCCACAGAGGAAGAAGAAGTGATGAAAAGATGCAGAGCTGCAGATTCTCGTGTCTCTGCTGTGAATAACAGCTTCATCCTCACTTTCATGACACACACTCAGCGATATGTGTCGGGTGCTTTGATCCCATAAAGAGACAATCAGACCACATCATGCCCGGAGCCGGACACAACAAGGCGACAGGCTTTAAACCTCTTACTCTGAGAGCTGACATAACACACTGCTTTAATGCTGCCACCATGTTTCTTGTTTACTATCTGTTCTCTGCACACACCACCCGGCGCTGACTTCCCATCATGCATCTTATTCTTGCACTAATGCCTCGCTGTCAACACGAGGATTTAGACGCAGCAGCTCTGACTCTGCAGGCCGGATGTTTACCACCAACAATCCGCTCAGTTTGTGGTCGTAAATAAAAAGTCTGGGATCTTCACAAAGTTTTTAAAAAATGATCAGCACGGCATCCGGATTTATTTAAAGTCTCTGAGTGTTCAGAGACAGAACATCACCATCATCATCATCAGTCTTCTCATTCATGTCAATATTGTGACATAAATACGCGTCTGAAACATGAAACAACTGAAGCCCCAATAAAACAGGAAGTAGAATTCTGTTTGTCTGTTTATGTTAGCTCAGTTTGTTAGCTGAACCACAGGCATTTTCAACCACCACAAAGTAGAAGAGGTTTAAGGGAATACCAGCAGGGAGCAGAGCCGGTGTTGTGCAAGAACAGGAGCTGGGCAAGTGTTAGCAGTGTAAATGGGCTCAGCAGCTTCTACAGACATAATGGCAGAGGAGAAGAGAGTGAAGAGGAAGCTAAGAAGAGAAAAGGAGAGAGTGAGCAAATAATCAGAACAAATACTTGAGTACTGCTGAACACACAACACACTGATTTATAGAGATGATAGTTTAAAGATTTCTTTAGTTTGAAGACTGAATAATGGTCCTCCGCTGTGGAGCGTCCTGAAACCGTCACAGGTTTGACCTCCGTCTGTCCGCCCTGTTTGCTTACCATCAGACGGACAGACGGAGGATTTGTGGATGCAGCTGCTGCTCTGTGCGTCAGGAGGGTTTAAGTTGACTTTATATGATGGTTGAAGATGTTAATACCTTCATCCCTCCACACTGATATGAAATATAAATAGAAACACTGCAGGCAGGGAAATATATTCAGGAGTGTGTCGTCCAGTTCTTTAAAGTTAAATATTAAAAGGAAATTAGAAAATGCTTCGTCTCTCCACACTGAAACAATCAGCTCGTTTTCAGGCGGGAGGACGTTTATTAGCGCTGATCACTTCATCCATAAGCAATCTGTTTCTCTGCGGATCAATGTCAGCACAAACAGGAAGCTACATTTCAACCATGGCTGAACACGATCCACCAGGACAAACTGTATCAGAAGTGTTCACAGTTCAGACAGACTGTCTGCTTCCCCACTAACTGAGGTTAACCGTCAACAACAAGACGGACGAGCTGGCTGCCCTTGTGAGGACGGACAGGACATTCAGGAAGAGCTCTTTGCTGTGTCTCTCTGAGACTTGGCTCATTCAGAACACTCTGGACACTAACGTGGATTTACCTGGATTCACGACACAGAGGCAAGCACAAAGGTGGAGGACACACTGTATATCAACACCAGATGGTGCAACCAGGGGCACTGTCCACAACCACACGCTCCTTCAGGAAACGGTCTCCTGAGGCGGTGGAGGTTCTGAGAGACTGCTTTGAATCTACTGTCTTCAACCTGAGTCTGCAGCTGGGGATGGTCCCAGTGCTCTCAGTGTTCCTGGGGGAGCCGGGTGCCTTCAGGCCAGTAGGACTGACATCCCACATCGTGAAGACCTTTGAACGGCTGCTGCTCCATCTCCTCAGACCTCAGGTCCACCACGCACACGATGCACTGCAGTCTGGATACCAGGAGAAGGTTGGTGTGGAGGACGCCGTCCTCTATCTGCTACACCAGGCTCACTCTCACCTGGACAAGGAGAGCGCTGCTATGAGAATCATGTTTTCAACAACACACTACACAACAACGCAGCTCAGGTGTGTTCAGAAGTGTGTGTTCCTGCCCTGAAGAAGCTCCGCCTCCTCAGGTGATTCTTGGTCACAAAACAGGAAACAGGATGTTACTGTGGTTCAGTGACAGAGAGAGAGATGCTGAGATTCACCTTCAGACCAAAACCACACCTGGGAACACTGAGAACACTGGGAACACTGAGAACACTGGGAATACTGGGAATACTGGGAACACTGGGAACACTGGGAACACTGAGAACACTGAGAACACTGGGAACACTGAGAACACTGGGAACACTGAGAACACTGGGAACACTGGGAACACTGGGAACACTGGGAACACTGGGAACACTGGGAACACTGAGAACACTGGGAATACGAGCACTTGCAGCTGCTGAATCCACAAACTGAACAAGAGTTTGACGAGAGCAAAGACTGAAAGTGAAAGTAAGTTTGAGGGAGCGGCTGTGTGTGTTCTCAGCTGCTCTCAGAGACTAAATGGCTTCCAGATTAGAGGAAGATCTCTGCTGTTCTGTCTGCCATGACATCTTTAAAGATCCTGTCATCCTGTCATGTAGCCACAGCTTCTGTAAAGTCTGTCTGCAGAGCTGGTGGGCCGACAAGCGAGTCCACGACTGTCCACTCTGTAAGAGAAGATCTTCAAAGGAACATCCACCTCCTAACTTGTCTTTAAAGAACCTTTGTGAGACCTTCTTACAGGAGAGAGGTCAGAGATCTTCAGAGGCTCTCTGCAGTCTGCACTCTGAGAAACTCAAACTCTTCTGTCTGGACCATCAACAGCCGGTGTGTGTCGTCTGCAGAGATTCAAAGAAACACACCGACCACAGATTCAGACCCATCGATGAAGCTGCACGCCAACACAAGAAGAACCTTCAGGAAACTCTGCAGCCCCTCTGAGGGCTTTAACTCAGGGACTCACAGCTGATGGGATGTGGAGGTTGGAGACAGTGAATGCTGGTCACTGGGTGTGTTAGCAGAGTCTGTCCAGAGGAAGGAAGACATAGACTCTGGATCATGGAGGATACAGTTCTATCAAGGTCAATACTTAACACGCTCCCCATCAGGTCCAAACACTGATCTCAACAGCTGATTTAAAGACTTTCAACATGTTTGAATCAAGTTTGATGACAGTTGTATCGCACCAGAAAAGTCTGTGATGATGCTACAGTAATTATTCAAAAGACTTTTTTAGTAAAACTTTGTTTGTGTGTGAAGATAATAAAGCTCATCTGCAGCCAGCTGTGATGAACCTCTGCTGTCATCGTTTGGACTGAGCCTCTGATGAGACATCAGCTGCTTCAGTCACTCAGACTTTAATTATTCTCCTTTATATTTGATTTATTTTGAAATTAAATCATTTTGTAACTTTATTTTGAAGGGACTGTGAATGAATCTTCCAGTAATATGAGATAACTAGGAGCCCGCTACGTCATAGCTGTGACGTCGTGCGGAGGCTGGAGGGGGCGGGGCGTCTCATCCAAACATCCCGCGCGCAGCGGGCAGCGCGTGGCACACACCTGGAGCGGACAGGAAGCTGCACGCGGACTCTTTTGCTCTCCGGTTTCACGCATCATGTGGGCGCGAGCTGTGCTGTGCGTGGCGCTGCTGTCCGCGCTCTGCCCGGCGGGAAGGACGGAAGCCGAGAGGGACGAGAGAGACGTTCAAGACTACCGCTACTCCAACTCCAACAGGCTGGTGCGTTCACGGACACTTCATGAGCTGTGTTTATGTCCATGAAGGAAGATATTGACAGTGTGATAGTGATAACTAATTAGAGCTGTACATCAGCCAGTCAGCAGTTCTGTAGATAATTAAATCACCTTTTTTCATTTAAGTATTATGTTATATTGTTGATAAACTACATTTCTATGATTATTAATTCATTTTCCAATCAGTAATCTAAATGAAGTCATTTGATTTTCATGTATATATAAATATGTAAATATTATGCAGATCAATCATTAATCAGCAACTCATTACATGACTGTTAACTTATGTCATTATGAATTATTATCCATATTAATGTGGTTATGAAGTGATCAGGTTTGTGTGTTTTGGTTTGATCAGAGATCTGAAGATATAAAATAAATCATCAATGAAATAATCAGCAGATTAATCGAAAATTAACAAACACAAAAATATTTGTCATCAGCTGTTTGTCTGAAAATCATTAACTGAAGTTTCCTGTCAGTTATTAATATAAAGAATAAAATAACAAAAATCATTCAGATAAAATCGTTTTCAGATTTAATGAAGTCTTTGGTGACAAAATATTAAGAATTAATATTCATCAGTGTTTGTTTGGATCCACAGATTATTAAATTATGAGATTATTAATTAAAGAACAGATTTTTTCTTTGATGACTTTTTTTTTTCAGTGAACTGTATTTAAATATTTAATAATTATTTAATATATTTAAATAATAAATTAATATATTTATCATGTCGTGTGTCAGGAAGGAAACAGTGAACGTCACATATGTATTCAGTTACATTACTCTAAAGTAAATGTACTCAGTTACTTTCCAGCTCTGCTACTGTCTGCATGAACAAACAGCTGATCGTGTGTGTGTGTGTGTGTGTGTGTGTGTAGCTCGGTGCTCTGCATGAAGTTCTGGAGAAACTTCAGACGAAGAGGATTAATCCATGGGAGAAGAAATATGGACAGGTCCCCTCTGTGAGTCTCTCTCTCTCTCTCACACACTCACACACACACACACACACACACACACACACACACACACACACTAAATCTTCTGTTATGTATGAGAAGTGTGTGATGACACTGAATCGGTTTATTCGTCACCTGTCAGACGGCAGCAGTGACCTTTCCTCCACAGCTCAGACGTACCTCACTGTTTCACTCAGATTATTAATAACTAATGATGAATGCTAGCTTAGCTCAGTGCTCTTCAGAAGCTCACACGCAATGCATCCTGGTACATGGAGGCACTGCTCCGTCAGCACCGACTGGACGGGCTGAACACTTGAACGCATCATTAATCAGAATCCTCAGAGCTGCATTAAAATAACTGAAGTTCTGCGTCAGGTTCAGACACAGTCAGGTGTTTGTTGTTGAAGTATTCTCCGTGTGTGACTTCCTGTTGTGCTTCCTGTTGGCAGTGTGACCTCGGCGAGCACTGCGCCGTCAGGAAAGGATCTCGAATCGGGAAGATGTGCGACTGTCCTCGAGGAGCTTTCTGTAACTTCTTCCTGCTGAAGTGCTTATGAGTTTATTTACCAAATATCCAACATGTGACGTAGATTATAGAGGAATAAACCTTCATGACCACTTCCTGTTTGTGTCGTATTAAAGAGTTCTTGTTGCTTTTTCCAAACGACTCTTTGTTCTTAAATCATCGTCACCACGAACACCAAATGTGTCAACATCGCAGGACAATAAAGAAACCTCAGACGTGCCGTTGTTCTCAATATCAGCACGCTGCGATGCAGGAAACAGGGCGGTTACTATGGTGATAGTAACGTTAATGTAACGTTAACGTAATGATAATATTAAAGCATGTCATTACAGGTGTAGTTATTCTCCATATCAGCGCTAATGGTCGACTCTTGTCCAATCAGATTCAAGCTTCAGATGATCAGGAATAAAATGTGTTGATTGGCCGACAAGTTGTGTCAAATCTTTTCTAAACAGGAAGTCACAAACTGACTGTCAGCTGCTGCAGCGCCTCCATCAGGTGGATAATAATGTTGTAGCTCCACCTGCAGGACAAAACCTGACCCTGCAGAGTGAGTCAGAAAACCTCATTTGTGACACGCTCAGTACAAACCGGACTCCTTCCCTTAGAGTTTACTTCCTGTTAATGTCATCAAATAATAAATCCTAATTATTTTATTAATGAGTCTGTAAACTGAAGTACAGAGTGCAGTCTGATGAAGTACCTCACATCAGCAGCCTCGACGTCCTCTGTGATCTGGACTCAGTCGTTCCCTCCTCGCCTCAGCCTGCTGGTCTTTGATCGACCTTTCCTCAGCAGCAGGACAGACCTGGACCTGGACAGACCTGGACACTTGAATCTGGAGCAGCAGCTGGTCCTGGATGGACCTCCTCACAGATATTTGACTCCTCACAGCAGATACTCACTGTCTTCATTTGTTTTCATTGTAATCAAATTACTTTTAGTGCAGACTGAAGACAGTGTGGAGGCTGTTAATTGGACAGCAGGTACATTTTCAAACAGTCACACCGTCACAGCTCATCTGACCGCTGGAAACTGTCGACCGTCAGGATTTGTTTCTGCATGTGACAAAAAGGTTTTTTTTTCTTTTCCACAGAGCTGGATGAATTTTTTCTGAACAAACAATAAAAACAGACGGAGCTCTGATCATTCACACCTTCAGCAGACGATTTAAAATTAAATACTTCATTTCATCACATCTGGTCAGAGTCCTGATCACTGATTTTCTTCATTACTACGACCGCTCCACACGCTGAAATCACGAGTCGTCACAGCACGTTTGTTTTTGTCCCAAAGGGTTTTATTAAAGATACTTTACAGACGTTTAGACTCCTCGGGGCTGCTTGAAGTTCATGCCGACGGTGGGCTGCGTGACCTGCAGGTTGGACAGACTGCCAAAGTCCTGAAGACAGAGAAGGACAGGTGAGACATCCACGAGGACACATTTAAAAGAGAAGAACAGAGTGTGTGAGAGCGCCAGGGTCTGACAGGAACAGGAAGTCCTTCAAACACGGGAAAGGCTCTCAGCATCATCTTCCTGTACTATCAATGACCTGACGACGAGGACGCCATGATCACTTTCGATACAGGAAACACGTCAACGCCGAGCAGAGCTGCAGCCATCGTCACTGATCCACTCATGAATAATAAGTTATCAATTTAACTAAATGACACGTTAAACTTTAATCAACATAATTAACTGAACAAACTTCAGGCTGAAGAATCAAACGTCTTTGATCTTTAGAGTCAGTGAACGCACCACGAAGCAGCTCGTTATCAGCGTTTGATCTGGGGCGTCACATCGTTAACGAATCTCAAGTGTCCAACACGACTTCAAAGAGCATTACACTCTAGTCTGAAGGTTTCAGTCCCGACTTAACCTCTAACAGACTCTTTCAGTCCCGACTTAACCTCTAACGGACTCTTTCAGTCCCGACTTAACCTCTAACGGACTCTTTCAGTCCCAACTTAACCTCTAACGGACTCTTGGTCCCGACTTAACCTCTAACGGACTCTTAGTCCCAACTTAACCTCTAACGGACTCTTTCAGTCCCGACTTAACCTCTAACGGACTCTTTCAGTCCCGACTTAACCTCTAACGGACTCTTTCAGTCCCAACTTAACCTCTAACGGACTCTTTGTCCCGACTTAACCTCTAACGGACTCTTAGTCCTGACTTAACCTCTAACGGACTCTTGGTCCTGACTTAACCTCTAACGGACTCTTTCAGTCCCGACTTAACCTCTAACGGACTCTTAGTCGTCTAACCGTTGCAGCTCTGTCAGATTCGGTTGAAGTGTGACATAGCGTAACATTAAAATACTCGAGTACTGTACTCTGTAAACTCACCAGCAGCTTCAGCATCTCCTTGGTGTCGGGATCAACTTCAATCAGCTCCTGGTCCAGAGCGGACACCTGACAGGTGAACACAGGAAGTGGTTACATCATCATGTTTAAGGCATCAGTTCAATGATGACGACCTTTGACCTCAGCGTGACACCAAACACCCTCATTGTGTCGTCCTCGTTAGATTTAATGTTAATATTCAGAAACATTAAAACTGAAAATAAATGACGAGTCATTGTTTGTGTGAGAGCGCCAGGGTCTGACAGGAACAGGAAGTCCTTCAAACACGGGAAAGGCTCTCAGCGTCATCTTCCTGTACTATCAATGACCTGACGACGAGGACGCCATGATCACTTTCGATACAGGGTGAGGACGGACACGACACCACGGTGGAGGATGAGTTAACGAGCTCGCTCACACGCTCGCTCGCTCACACGCTCGCACACACGCTCGCTCGCTCACACGCACACTCGCTCACACGCTCGCACACACGCTCGCTCGCACGCGTTAAATTTGCCACCACGATGGAACCAAACACACCAACAACACATCTCAGCTTACAGCAGCCATTCAACCAATCAGAACCATGACGCATTCAGGTGCTCATGACAGTGTGGTGGTGCGTTCACTGACCTCTGGTACATAGTTGTCCCTCCTCTCTCTCTCCTCCTCCTGCAGTTTGATGGAGATTCCTCTGACCGGACCCCTCTGGATCCTCTTCATCAGATGTGTCACATACCTGCAGCACACGCCAACAACACGTCAGCACACATGCCGACACGGAGGACACACACGCGCCGACACGGAGGACACACACGCGTCGACACGGAGGACACACACGCGTCGACACGGAGGACACACACGCGCCGACACGGAGGACACACACGCGCCGACACGGAGGACACACACACGCTGACACAGGCGTGGTGTGTTTAGCGTGTGTGAGAGCGCCAGGGTCTGACAGGAACAGGAAGTCCTTCAAACACGGGAAAGGCTCTCAGCGTCATCTTCCTGTACTATCAATGACCTGACGACGAGGACGCCATGATCACTTTCGATACAGGGTGGCGGTGGCGGCGGTGGACGCTCGTCCTCGGCGGCGTGAACTCACCCGGCGATCTTGTTGCGGAGCTTCTTGCTGGGGATGATGGCGATCTCCTCGCACACTCTCTTGTTGGTGTGGAAGTCGCTGCCCAGACGGGTGTAGTATTTCTCGATGATGACCCTGGCGGCCTTTTTCACCGTCTTGGTCCTGACTCGTCCCTGCAGGAAGGAGAGAGACACACACACACACACACACACACACACACACACACACACACACACACACACACACACACACGGTCACGTTACCATGGAAACAGCTACCTTCAGACATATAACAGCTTTTATCAGTTAGTCCACATTAAATACAGTCTAACTTTAGAGCACGAGCAGCTGACACCTCGCGCCCTCAGCTCGCGCCCTGCAGTCAGCGCACACACCTGTCGAACAGGTAAACACGTTTTAAGTGGAGCTCTGCTCGACGGGTTAGCCTCCGGTTAGCAGCGTTGCTAAGCTGCGTTCGCGGCGGAGATGTTAGCTCCCGGTTTAGCCTCTGAAGCTAACAGACGGTTCGTGATTTAACCGTTTCTCCCGCCGTTCACACACACAGAACACCGGCGTTAAATCACGTCATCGCCGTCCAATCATCCCGTTAAAGCACGAGCTCGCAGCTCATTCAGCCCGCTGCGCTGCCTCCGTTAGCCGCAGCTCACCGACAAAGAACTACAAATTAAAGGTTCGGTTCGTGTCATCTCACGTCAATACCGCCGTGATGGCGAACATTAGACAGTCCGGTGTCTGTGGATGAAGGCAGCGCGCAGAATAACCCGCTAAAACAGGAAGATTGATGCAGATAGAGCAGGTCAACAGAAAGAATCACCCACCATGTTGGATCGGCCTGGTAGAAGAGGACGAGCAGACTTCCGGTGGAAGTTTAAATCCACTGACGGAAGTCAAGACAGAAACAGACTGCTGCGGCTGCGCACTCTGCCGGACGGAGGAGGAACTACAACAAGACAGGCACACAGACAGACAGACAGGCAGACAGACAGACAGACAGACAGACAGACAGGCACACAGACAGACAGACAGACAGACACACACACACACACACACAGACAGACAGGCAGACAGACAGACAGACAGACAGACAGACACACAGACAGACAGACAGACAGACAGACAGACAGACACACACACACACAGACAGACAGACAGGCAGACACACACACAGACAGACACACACACACAGACAGACAGACAGACAGACACACACACACACACACAGACAGACACACACACACACAGACAGACAGACAGACAGACAGACACAGACAGACACACACACACACAGACAGACAGACACACACACACACACACAGACAGACAGGCAGACACACACAGACAGACAGACAGACAGACAGACACACACACACACAGACAGACAGACAGACAGACAGGCAGACAGACTCTTGACTCGTGTAAATGTGTGAAAACTGAGTTGTGGAGTGTCATTATGAAATGAGCTGTTGTGTGAGTGTGCTCTCTCTCACAGAGGGAAGTCATCACATGAAGAGCATGAAGGCCGGCGATGGACTCGCTGACTGTGCTGTTGGAAAGGAGGATGCTGTCTAAGGCTGTCAATGACTCCCTCCCACTCCATGAGGTGCTGGACAGACTCAGGAGCACCTGCTGGCACCAAGATGCTCCACAGAGACACACAAGAAGTCTTTCCTACCTGTGAACATCACTCTCTACAACTCCTCCCTCAGAATATCACACACTCCAAGTCCTGTAGCTATCGGACTTGCTTGTGCAATACATTAGTGTAATTTTCTCACGCATGCATACTGCACCTTAAACAGTCAGTGTCTGTTCTCCGTACAGTCTGTCAAACACTACATTCTTTTAGAAGGTTTTAGATTTATGTATCGTATAGTTTACTGTTACTTGGCTTTTATTTGACTGTTACTGGTTTTATTTATCTGTTATTTATACCCTGTGTGTATAATGTTAAATTGTATATCTTATTACCGTTTGGGAGCTGCTGTAACAAACACAATTTCCCTGAGGGGATTAATAAAGTATTTCTGATTCCCTTCCTGTAGACAGGAAGAACTACAACAAGTACTACGAATACTACAAATACAAACACCAGAAATCTTCACAGGAAATGATCTGCTCCAAACTTCCTGCAGTTATTGTTTCACAGTTTGTTCATCAGCTGTTCGATCAAATAATATAAAAATGAAAATATGACGTCATTCAGTCAGATTGCTCAGGGACAGTAAAGGATTTTCTGACATTTAGTGGTGAAGTTGGAGATTGTAACCAACTGAATACCGCTCGCCTCACCCTCCTGTTCAAAGCATGAAGGATAGATGACAGCAGCTGTCTGTGTGGTTTGTGGCGGTTCAGCGTGTTTGTGCAGTGTTACACACCTGAACAGGTTAAAGAATTCAGACGTGACATCATTCCTCAGAGGTTTATTGCACAAATACATTCAGTGTGTTCAGAGAACAACAGACTGACACAGATATCAAATCAGATGATGTAACAGACCTACAGACCCTGTAACACCTCGGAGCTTTTTGGTCAGCGCTAAATGAACTTTAACCAGAAATAAAGATTTTTATACTGAATCACAATATTATAAAAATAAACAGTCGTTTTTAGGATCATCCTCTGCCTGTCTGCTGACAGACTGTCGCCCTGAATCTAACTGTCTAACTGTCTCCGTCATTGTCCTCTGCAGCAAATTAAATATATTTATAATTCATATATAATCACACAGCGGGTCACTACATTCATGTGTAATGACCCTTCCTATGCCCTGCCTCTTTTTGGGGGCAGGACTTAAGAAGGGTCAATTGATTTATTTATCATGTAAAATCAGACGCTCGTCAGTATTTTAAAGCTGTTGCAGTATTTTTACAGCGCGGTAGTCTAGATTAACTAGAGTGGTTCTTCCTGTAATAACTAGTTCATTTTAAAGGGGCAGTCCAACATTTTAGGAGCCAGGTGAAAAGATGGATTTCAGTTTGATCTGAGTTTGTCCTGAATCTAAGCATCCCAACCAGCAGAAGAAAAGAAAGTTGGCGTCCTGCATAAGCACAGCAGGAAGTTATGTTTAGCCTAGCTTAGCACAGACTGGAAATGAGGGGAAACTGCTAGCCGAGCTCCAACAAAAGTATAAAAAGTACACCTTCCAATGTGGTGGATGTTACAAAGTACTTTAACTTGAGTACTGTACTAAAGTACAATTTGAGGTACTTGTACTTTGTACTTGTACTTGACTCTTTCCATTTATACTTCATACGAGCTTACTAGCTAGCTAACGATTATAGCTAGCTGCATCATTTAAATGACAATCCGATAATATCATCTATATTATTTTGCATAATTAATACTTTACAGAGTATTTCTACACTGTTGTAATGGTACTTTTTGTGTACTCCTTCCACCACTGCAACAACTCGGTTCAGTTTTATTTCTTTACGACAAGAACAGAAGTGAACTTTGGATCCATCAGCTTCCTTAAATGTCATACTGTTCCTTTAACTACAGCAGTTCAGTTTGTGTTTCACATAATTAATCAGAAATCATCAAGTTCTGACAGTAAATCTACCAAGGCGTGCACAAACACTATTAAAGACTCAGATGTGCATTCTACTTTCATTATGGCTCCTTTGTTAGCCCCGACTGCTAACATATAACCAAGGAGCTAACAGAGCTAACCAAGGAGCTAACAGAGCTAACCGTGGAGCTAACAAAGCTAACCATAGAGCTAATAGATTTATCAGAGCTAACCAAGGAGCTAACAGAGCTAACCATGGAGCTAACAGAGCTAAGCTGTGCTGTGAGGGTCAGTAGAAACATGTCATGTGTTTCACAGATGAATCTTTGTATTAGTCTTTTGTTTTTTAAGAAGTGTGCAGTGTTTTCTGGCCTGAGTCTCATGAAGCTTCAGATAAAGTGCCAATGTGTTACGATAACTTTAAGCTCATGCAGAATGCTCAACGTGAACACAAAACCACACACAGTCAAATGAAACTAACTATATTATGTCATATTTAAACTGTACATTATTGTGTGCTGTGCTCAGAACCGTCTGTCCTGTGATGTGCTCTAACGTGGAGGCAGTAGCAGCTCTGTGCACGACATGAAGCTAAAAGTCTTAAAGGGAAACGCACGCGTTAGTCTAAAGATTTTCTCAAGGAGCCTCTCATTAGCGGCTCGTATTTTAAAGTGTGACACTTGATCATGTGATCGGGGACTAAAGTGCTCTGCAGTACAAACTATGGTCTTCCCTCCCTGTTGGACAGATGCCTCGCCTGCTGATTCGCTTGTGAAAAAGTGCAAAGAAGAAGCTGAAAAGTTGCATATCATCACAAAGAAAACATGCAAACATCGTCATGGTAACGGCAGAGGCACCAGCACGTCCACGTAGTTGACAGGGAACAGTCCTGATCGGTCGCCAAGCGTGCCCTCATACCAGTTGGCGTCGACCTGATTGGTGAGGATGATGACGTCACCCTCATTGAAGTCCAGCTCACCCTCCTGGTTCGGGTGGAAGGAGTACATCGCCCGGCAACAGGGCTGATCCAGGACCAGCTTACTGTCAGCTGGGCGAGAGACACCAAGACAGGCAGACAGACAGGCAGACAGGCAGACAGACAGGCAGACAGACAGACAGACAGACAGACAGACAGACAGACAGACAGACAGACAGACAGACAGACAGACAGACAGGCAGACAGACAGGCAGACAGGCAGACAGACAGACAGGCAGACAGACAGGCAGACAGACAGGCAGACAGATAGACAGACAGGCAGACAGACAGGCAGACAGGCAGAAATAATAATATATACCAGCAGCATCAACCAGCACTGCATGCCTGTGTACAGTTTCCATGTGAACAAAGTGTGCTGAGGGTTCAGTTCTAAATCATAAACATCATCATAACATAATATCATCTCTGTGGTGTCGTTTTTTTACCGTAATAGGAGACGGGACTGCCCGGCCTGGATGGTAACACGGTGAACGGCTCTCCTGCCACACAAAGATGTCACATGATTAAACATTTATTGGTAATGAGGGTGAAATAATATTTTTTATGTAAATAATATTCAAACAGGAGAAACCTGCGATGGACGGCTGATGGTAAAACCCGATGCTGCCGTTGTGTTCACTTCTGATTCGGATCTTTTTGGATCGGAACCGTCGCTCCGGTTTGTTGCTGGCAGCCGTCAGCCTGTTTCCACAGAACATCTCAAGCTTTATAAAACAGAAGAGCCTGAGAACATGCTAACATGCTAAACTGGTAAACGTAGTCAAACATCACCCTGCTGCACGTCAGCAGGTGATGCTGAGGCCTTCTCTCTGGACAGATGTGCCAGGTGTGCACATGGGCTCACCTTGCCTGTAGGTTGCCATGGAGACCCATCAGGATGCGATGGGCGTTGCGGTGAAAGTCGAGCAGTGCGGTGACCAGAGCGGCCAGACGACTGAGCTGATCGACCTGCAGGAAGAAACATGATGTCGGAGGTCTCATGGAAAACAATAAACAATAAATAATAATAATGTTTCTGTCCTATGAGACTCACATCGTTCTGCAGCAGGATGAACATGCTCCTCTCTGCCAGCTCTTTGGATGTGGTGAACTTGTCCCAGGCCTGTCGGACCTCCTCTGCCGGGACTTTCCCTTTTCGTCTCCTCTTGTAGTCAAAGTCCAGACGGCGACCGTTCAGCTTCCTCAGCTGGTACTGGGGAACCAATCAGAGCAAAGATCAGGAACACACACAAGGTCTAACATCTGTATTCCTGTGTCTCATCAGCGACCTGATGGACAGTGAGTGTCCTCTCACCCTGATCTCCTTCAGCTCAGTGTTATGGAGGTCCTGCAGGGGGTCGATGAAAGTGCGTTTGACGTTGACATCCAGAGTGTCCCTGGCCTGAGCAACCTGCTGCAGAGCTTCACCCACACCAGACAAAGCACCACCTGAACCACCAGAAGACCAACCAGGAAACCAACCAGAGGACCAACCAGGACACCAACCAATGGAAAAAACAGGGGACCAACCAAAGGACCAACCAGGACACCATCCAGAGGACCAACCAGGAAACCAACCAGAGGACCAACCAGGACACCAACCAGAGGACCAACCAGGAAACCAACCAGTGGAAAAAACAGGGGACCAACCAGAGGACCATCCAGGAAACCAACCAGAAGACCAACCAGGAAACCAACCAGAAGACCATCCAGGAAACCAACCAGAGGACCAACCATGAAACCAACCAGAGGACCATCCAGGAAACCAACCAGAGGACCAACCGGAGGATCAACCGGGAAACCAACCAGAGGACCATCCAGGAAACCAACCAGAGGACCAGCCAGAGGACCAACCAGAGGACCATCCAGGAAACCAACCAGAGGGCCAGCCAGATGACCAGCCAGGGGACCATCCAGGAAACCAACCAGAGAACCAACCAGGAAACCAACCAGAAGACCAACCAGGAAACCAACCAGTGGACCAACCAGGAAACCAACCAGAGGACCAACCAGGAAACCAACCAGTGGACCAATGAGGACATGAAGCAGGAGAAGAATCAGATGAACACAAAAAAACATTATTGACCTCACTGTTTCATATTTAATGTTTTCATGTTAATGTCATCTTTCCCTCCATTTCTCCCCGTCACCGTGGAAACAGTGTTGAACCTGACGTTTACCGAATTCAGAGGCGGCTCCGAGCTCCTGGCCGTAGTGCACCATGCAATCTCCCAGCATGCCTTCTGTCTGTGGGTAACCCACCCACTTCCCCTGACCGCGAATCCTGGACATCGTGTTGAGCATGCTCAGTCTGGCTCGTCCAGCTGTGAAAACACAAAGAAGGATCATGAGCACATTAAAGTTTATATTTTTATAATGTTTTTATTTCCTGCTCCATGACTTTAATCTAAGCTGCTGTGATGTGTTTGAGAGCGTGGTTTTTCTCAGTACCTGGATTCGGTTGGAGGAACTCAGTAGTTTTGGAGAGAAGCTCCACCAGCAGAGAGTGAATCACTATGACACTCTGACAGAGAGACAGACAGACAGACAGACAGACAAGCAGGCAGGCAGACAGACAGACAGGCAGGCAGGCAGACAGACAGGCAGGCAGGCAGACAGGCAGACAGACAGACAGACAGACAGGCAGACAGACAAACAGGCAGACAGACAGACAGACAGACAGGCAGGCAGGCAGACAGACAGGCAGGCAGGCAGGCAGACAGACAGACAGACAGAGAGACAGACAGGCAGGCAGACAGACAGACAGACAGGCAGACAGACAAACAGGCAGACAGACAGGCAGACAGACAGGCAGACAGACAAACAGACAGACAGGCAGACAGACAGGCAGACAGACAGACAGGCAGACAGAGAGGCAGACAGACAAAAAGGCAGACAGACAGACAGACAGGCAGACAGACAAACAGGCAGACAGACAGGCAGACAGACAGACAGACAAACAGACAGACAGACAGACAGACAGACAGGCAGAGACAGACAGACAGGCAGGCAGGCAGGCAGGCAGACAGACAGACAGGCAGGCAGGCAGACAGACAAACAGGCAGACAGACAGACAGACAGGCAGACAGACAAACAGGCAGACAGACAGGCAGACAGACAGACAGACAAACAGACAGACAGGCAGACAGACAGGCAGACAGACAAACAGGCAGACAGACAGACAGACAGACAGACAGACAGGCAGACAGACAGACAGACAGACAGACAGACAGGCAGACAGACAGACAGACAGACAAACAGGCAGACAGACAGACAGACAGACAGACAGACAGACAGACAGGCAGACAGACAGACAGGGGTTCAGTCAGATCAAATCAGTAAAAACGTGTTCTTGTAGTTCTCGTAGTTTTTTTACCCTCTCCATCTTCAGGAAGTCGTCGTCCATCTTTGTTCCTTCAGCTCCCATCAGCCTCTCGTTCAGCAGCTGCAGGAAGTGACATCAGTAACATCATTATGGATTAAATATAAACATTTCACACTTAATTGAACAATATTTTGAATGTAGTACCAGAGGATAAACCAGAGGACCAACCAGAGGATAAACCAGAGGATAGACCAGAGGATAAACCAGAGGATAAACCAGAGGATAGACCAGAGGATAAACCAGAGGATAAACCAGAGGACCACCCAGAGGATAAACCAGAGGATAGACCAGAGGATAAACCAGAGGACCAACCAGAGGATAAACCAGAGGATAAACCAGAGGATAGACCAGAGGACCAACCAGAGGATAGACCAGAGGATAAACCAGAGGACCAACCAGAGGATAAACCAGAGGATGAACCAGAGGATAAACCAGAGGATAGACCAGAGGCTAAACCAGGGGATAGACCAGAGGATAAACCAGAGGATGAACCAGAGGATAGACCAGAGGATAAACCAGAGGATCAATCAGAGGATAAACCAGAGAATAGACCAGAGGATAAACCAGAGGATCAATCAGACTTTGACTGAGTAAATGATCCAAATTCATGTTTTCATGTTTGTTACAGGGTATTTTTATTTGTTATTTTTAGCTCTGGCTGGCTAACAGGAGCAGTTTGGAGGTTACTGTGAAGATGTTCCCTAAGAGGTTCTCTCAGCAGCCCTAACACCCCTGCTGACCGGTGCAGTACTGTAGTAGTACTGTAGTACTGTGTGAGCTATGGTACTGAAGTAAAAGAACTGATTCAATAAACATGCAGTTTACTTATAAAATAGTATACGAAGTACTCACTGACTGATGACACTATGGAGTACTTTTAGTATTTTTACTTTGTGTATTTCAAATGTATTTCAGTACTTCATGTAATATTGTCTATCAGCTCTAACAAACAACAACATGCCAGTACTGTGAAGTATTGTAGCAGTATTCACAGTATAGAGTAGTACAGTGGTGACAGAAACAGGAGTAGTGGTGGTAGTACTTGCAGTAGTTGTAGTACTTGTAGTGAGATCTGTATAGTAGCTGCTGGTAGTACTGATAGTAGTATTACAGTAGCAGTACTGATAGTACCGACAGTTCAGACCTCAGATCAGTTTCAGGTCTGCAGATTAAAACGTGAATCACGTGATTAAATCAAAGACTTGATGATCTGATGTGATCTGATCGGATCCCGGTCTGGTTCCGGTCTGGTCCGGGTCTGGTGGTCGGCCCTGCAGGCCTCGTGTCGCAGTAAAACACTGGAGCATACACCGACACGTTAACCCCCGGTTTAGCCCGGCTCAGCCCGGCTCGGCCCGGTTCGTCACGGTTACCTGGCTGGCTTTGTGGAGCTGCTTCTTCATCCCGGAGACGGACATCTTCACCGGTGGTCCGGACACGAAACACCGGCCGGCAGATCAGTGGAGCTGCCGCGGGGTACAGTCGGGCTCCATCCCGTCTGAGACGCTCCTTGCCCCGCAGAGAGTCACTGCACCGAGCCGCTCCGCTCCCGAACCTGGTTCCTCTAACCCCACGTTAATGTAAACGTTTATCATGAAGGTTCAAACAACGTTTAGATAACGTTTAAGGAACGTTTAAAGAACGTTTATCATGAACACGGTTATCAATGTGTCTCTAAACATTTTAAAATCTTTTTTTTAATCAATTATTTATTTTTGTCTGTTATTGTTTATTTATTGCCTGATGCCTTCATGTGTCAGCAGAAATGTAGGATTTATGAGATGACACCACGTGAACGGATATGACATCAAATATTTTTTAAAAGCTGTTTTAATTTTTTTATATTTATAAAATTACAATTATTTTTTGTTTGTGTTTGACTTGTTTTCGCCTCCATGTGTAAAATTACTGACAGGAAATGATCCTCGCGGACAGAAGCTCTTTGTTTGTTGAAGATACGTTGTGGTAACGTTGTGGAAACGTTGTGGTAACAACAGAGACACCATGGCTTCCTGTTTGTGAACAGCGCACACACACTTCATCCACACTGTGAGTTTGATTTTAGAAATATGTTGTTATGAAGTCAAAACTTTGAACACAATGTGAATAACAAAGACAAAAGTTGATTTTTATGAGTGGATGTAAAAAAACAATTGTGCAGTTTGAGGTTCAAATATACGACGGGTCATTATCTGAATATTCATACTTCATGTTTGGACTCTTAATTTATGTGTTAATGAATTATTTAATGTAGAAAATAATGAAAACCATCAACCACAGCATTTCTGCCTTCTAATTAATCAGTGTCTGATGGTTAATGAATCATACAAACGACATCATGTGTCAGGAAACACCAACATCAGCCCGCTGACACGGCTGTGATGTCATCACACACCAGTCAGCCAATCAGCTGTCTCTCATTTCCCAGCGACCACAGACAGCTGGTCTCTGATGCGTCCCAGTCCGTCCAGGATGGTGTCCAGAGACTCTCTGCTGAGCTCCACCGTCACCGCGGAAACAGAGTCGCTGCCCGCCGACGAGTCGTCCATCTGGTAACAGAACAAACATCAGGTTAATTGAACGTTGTCTGAATGTTAGTTATCTGTGTGATCCGGTCTGTTCTCACCTTGAGCTGAACCAGGCAGGTCGGGACGGACATCCGACTGACCGAGTCTGAACCGGTCACCATGTCCACTCTCCAGTCCAACTCCTTCAACTGTGGGAGAGAGACTACACACACACACACACACACAGAGTTCGTTTAAAGCTGAACACACAGAGAGTTAGTTTAAAGCTGAACACACACACACACACACACACAGCATGGAGTGGATAAAATGTGGTTTGGACTCACTCTGATCACTGAGAGCTTCTGTCCTCCATGTTGGACTGAAAAAAAGATCAGCGAGACATGTGATGTCATCAGTCTGTAGTGACATCATATTCAGACATCGAAAAGGAAGAAGAATTACCAGAAATCTGTAATTTATGAAGAACCTCCTCTGAGGAGTTCAACAAAAGAGACCTGTTCTCCTGCAGGGTCACAGTTTTATGGGCTCTGACCTGTTCTCCTGCAGGGTCACAGTTTTATGGACTCTGACCTGTTCTCCTGCAGGGTCACTGCTTTATGGGCTCTGACCTGTTCTCCTGCAGGGTCACAGTTTTGTGGGCTCTGACCTGTTCTCCTGCAGGGTCACAGTTTTATGGGCTCTGACCTGTTCTCCTGCAGGGTCACTGCTTTATGGGCTCTGACCTGTTCTCCAGCAGGATCTTGGTGATCAGGTTCTTCAGACTGGAGTGGAAGGATTCAGGGAAGAGGTTGAGGATCTGCTCCGGAGCGCTGAGGTTGTAGAAGACGACGTGATGAGACAGAACGTGGAGAGAGCGGACGAGCTGGAGGGAAAGTCCACAGATTTCACCGTGTTTATATTAATTTATATGTTTCATCATATATTCTATAATCCAGGCATGTGTGTGTGTGTGTGTGTTACCTGTGCAGCCTGAGCTGCAGGGATGCTGAACGTGGCCGCTGTGCTCTCCGTCAGCCGTCGACTCAACCCTCTGTGACTCTGAACACAAACGTCTCGCACGGCGTCTTTAGACGGAGCCTCAGGAGACAACGACAACAAGAGCGTCATGTGACCAGCTGATGGACGAAGACGTCCTCCTCCAGATAAACACATTTTATTTCTAAAGAATCTTTAAATACAATAAATCATTGTCACAGAGCTTAAACATGAGAGACTTCATAGACCATGATGCATTGCTGCAGATTAAACACTGACCGCAGGTGACTGAACATGAAGTAATCTGACTACTCTGATGAAATGAATGCACTATTTTAACTTGTACTCGAGTATTTTCAGTGTGTATTTGTACTTTTCCTGCATACTGAGTACACACAGTTTAGACAGAGACCGCGTTTTCTGACGTCACATATTTAATGTTGACGTCATCAAACTACAAACCCGTCCATCACAGTTTGCTGTATGTCACGCAGAGATCAGACTCCGGGTCGGTACCTTCAGGAGAAGCTGTAAGCTGTTGAAATGTTCGCTCGAGACAGCAGCAGCCATGTTGGCATGTGACGTTAGGCGGCGGTCACGTGACGGAGGACGCAACTGCTCATGGGACATGTAGTCCGAGAAACGCGGCCAGGAAGCTGCAAAGACCACGTGACGCGATGTTAAAAACAAAAAATATTTAAATAAATGAGAAATTAATTTTATTTAAATAAAATATATAAGATGATATTTAATGAAAGATTTGTGTATAAAAATATTAAAATGTTTTAAATCATCAGCTGGACACCACACACACATCGTATTATATTTTTATTTATATAACTTATTGTACAGATTTTAATGATGACTGTTTTAGTTATTAAATATTCAACAATGCATGAACAAATGTATTTCTCTTCATGATGAGCTTCTTAATATTCACACAGTTTAATTAACGAATTAATTTTAGGATGTCTCAGGTGAGTTTAGACGGATGGTTACTGTTACAGGTCAACTGAAATGTTCAGTGTTTGCATGCTGCTGCTGGATGCTTGAATTTCCTTCAGGATCAATAAAGTTTCTCTCCGTCTAGACGCCGTTATCTGTGAACGCTGTTCATCGTCCTGTGATTAACACAAGTCTGTTTGTCTCTTCTGTATTGTCTTCACACAGTAAAGCACCGTGTCCTTCATGTGAATGTCATGTCCTCGTCTTCAGTTCATCTCTGCAGCTCAACCACACACAAAGAGTTACCACAACGTTACCATAGCGTTACCACAACCTTCAGACACAGAAGAAAGTTTGTTTCAGTTTATTTATTGTGTCAGTTTATGACGTGTAAAAGTGTCACTGCTAAAACATTCACGTTCATGTAAACACACTGTGAACTACAAACACCGCCGTCACCGTCGGTTACAGGACACAAACAAACTTTTCATGGACGTCCGCTGACGTGCTCAGAACTGATCCGGTTCAGAAAGTTTGGACTGAGCTCAGGTCCTCACAAGTACAGAAAGATAAGCATGTGTGTGTGTGTGTGTCCTCAGTACGGTGGGAGGACTGTGATCCCGTCCATATCAAGCTCCACAGAGTGAACGCTGAAGTCTCCCAGGCCCTGAAGAACACACAAACACACCGTCACCACGGTAACCCGTAAACTTCGTTGATCACAGAGTACAGAAGCCGAGAGCGGCGAGAGTTTTTATTAATTATTACAATCTGAATAATTATAATCTTGAGATAACAACGCTCGTTGACGATGATTCACGTTTTCTGTCTGCAGCTCGTCGGACAAACAAACATTTTTATGATTTTTTTATTTGAGATAACGAGATTAACGATCCCGTTAACCCAAAAGAAAACGAGCTTGTTGTCTCAGGATAAAATGTTCGTTAACATTTCCTGTTTTCATTCACACTTTGGATGTCAAAGATGAGTCTGTGGTTCATGGACCGTCTCGTGGCTCACCTCTGTGTCGTTGAGGACCTTCAGCACCTCCTCCCTCTGTCCAGGCTCTCGGGTCAGCAGGTACAGGAAGCCTCCACCTCCGGCACCGGCCAGGCTCTGACCCAGGACCAGCGGCCTCAGAGCCTCCATCATGGCCCTCACCGAGGCCGGCTCACAGCCAGGAGCCATCAGCTTCTTATGCTGCCACGAACGGTCCAGACACCGACCCAGACCGGACAGAGAACCTGGACCAGGACGAGATGATTGGAACAAGGCATTCTGGGAAATGTAGGCTGTGGCTGAAACAGAGTGAACCTGAACGTCTCACCGTGTGAACAGGCTCCAGCACAGTCCTCAGAGTTCAACACCAGCTGCTGAACGTTCTGCACCATCGAGGGGACACGACTGTACCAGCTCCGGACCACGTCCTGCACACACAGCCTCCATCAACACCACCAACCTCCATCAACACCACCAACCTCCACCAACCTCCATCAACACCACCAACCTCCATCAACACCACCAACCTCCATCAACCTCCATCAACACCACCAACCTCCATCAACCTCCATCAACACCACCAACACACAGACAGACAGACAGACAGACAGGCAGGCAGGCAGGCAGGCAGACAGGCAGGCAGACAGACAGGCAGGCAGACAGACAGACAGACAGGCAGACAGACAGACAGGCAGGCAGACAGACAGACAGACAGACAGGCAGACAGACAGACAGGCAGACAGACAGGCAGGCAGGCAGGCAGACAGACAGACAGACAGGCAGACCTGCAGCAGGTTGCGAGCCAGTCGGGTCTTTCCGGTGTAAACCAATAGGAGGTGGCGCTCCAGAGAACGCAGGAAGTCGTCCGGAGGACTGAGACGTTCCACCTCCACCTGCAGGGGCAGAGATGCTTTGGAACGACCCACTTTGACTCCGCCCACCAGGCCTCCCACCTGATCCTGCCAGCCTCCACCTGCAGGAGTTCAGTCCAGTCAGAGAGAAGCAGCAGACACTCGACAAACAGCAGTCAGAGCTGTGCAGACAGGAAGTACCTGTGGTGAGGATCTGCTCCAGGTAGAGGACGGCGTGGATCAGAGAGTCTGTGTCGTAGGTCCGACCGGTACACCTGTATACTGCAGCCAACAGCGCCCCCGCCAGGATGCTGCTGGTACCTGCAGGACGACAACCAATCAATGCTGACCTGAAAATATTTAAGTATCAAACACTACAGACTACAACTTCCTGTTGTTGTTTCTCACCCAGTCCAGAGCCGGTGGGCAGCACCGACCAGCTGTGGAGCTCCACCCCTCCTCCCCACCGCTGCATCAGCTGATCCCCCAGAGGATGCTGGGAGGAGAGAGAGACCAGGCCGCTGCACACACACACGGCCTTCAGCAGAGCTCCTGTAACACACACACAAACACACACACACGTGAACACACAGTGACTCTCTGACGCCGTCCTTCCTGTTCCGGCTCTTACCGGGGGCGTGAGGCTGACAGTAGTCTCTGAGGTCATCCAGGCTGTCGCATGCCGTCTCCGTGGAGACGCCACTGTCTCGCCCTGCAGTGTGGCTGACCAGCAGGAGGCGGGGCTCTCTGATTCGACGTGCCCTGGCCCCAATAGGACGCTTCCCATCAACCTTCACCGCGACGTTGGTCACAGAGCCGCCGTGCTCGAAGGCGATGGGCGGAGTGTCGCTCCACCCGCCTGAAACACAGAGAGGTGCTGTTTCCTGTTTCCACCGCGTCATGAGCTGACCTGGAGTCAGCTGATTAAAGTACTCTGTTACTTTCCACCTCCAGTGGACTCACCTGCCAGGTCCAGTCTGGCCGGACACTCCACATCCTGCCACTCCTCAAGAGGCGGGACCTCATCCTGGCCAATGGAGATAAACCTCTGTGATGACATCACAGCTTTTCGTAGGAGCACCTGGCCGGCGCCCTCGTAGTGCCGCGCCGCCCGAACCAGCAGGTCCGGCCTGCAGGGGGCAGTCACAGGAGAACTGCATCATCTGACCAATCAACAAGAGAACGCTGACAGACAGAGACTGATGCTCACCTGCTGAGCCAATGAGCTCTCTGCATAGCCAGCGCCTTGACTCCACCCCTCAGGTTCCCCTCCTCCAATAGGAAGTAGGCAGAGCTCCAGGCCTCGTTAGCAGCCGGTCCACTCCTCAGACCTCCCCTCCCTCCCGCCATGCACACCAACATGTCAGCAATACAGGAGAGGCAGCGAGCAGCCACGCCCAGCTCCGCACCTGACTCCGCCCCCTGCTCGCCACTTCCTGCTGCAACTGAAAAACAGATGAGAAAAAGGAAGTAGACTTCATGAAACAGGAAGTAAGTACTCATGTCTCTCTCTTAGTGCTGTCTGCCTGCTCTTCAGGTCAGACTCGTCTCACAGGTTTTTCTTCTGTCACAGACGTCTTCACACACACACGTTTACACGACAGTCAGCATAGTGTTGGACTGAAGTCCTGATATTCAAACAGACCTGTGACCTGTTAACAAAGAGCTTCAGTCATGTGATGAACTTAATACTCTGACCCATTCAGAGACACATCTCGTCTGTGTCTGTAGGATTATTTCCACAGTGCTGACAGAACAACAGTTTGAGTCTGTTAGAGACAAAAACACTTTCAGTCGACGCATTTGTCCCCAAGAAGGTTTGGACACCGTCAGTCAGTCCACTTCCTGTCAGTCGTCTCAGGTGTTCTGGTCCAGAATAGTCTGCGGTGTTTGTGTTTGTCTCTGCACGGTCGAGTCTGAACTCCGTCTGTAGCTGCACAGATGAACTCAGTGTCAGAGGTCACACACAGGTGTTGGTTTCCACAAACGTTCAAGATGATCACAGAGTGCTGAACGTTGGTGAGGCTGATGGAGGACGCTCACTTCATACCTGATCATGACACGATCACCTGTTCACCTGTGAAGCTTAAAAACTTTATTGTGATGTCATCAAACATGAAATATGTTTGTTCTGATTCAGCTGACCTGAAGTCAGAACTGATGATCTGTGAGTGAAGAGTCAGTTTTTATCAGGGATGTCTCATCACTGTGGTAATACTACTTCTACTACTTGTGCTGAGGTAAAGTATCCGAGTACTTCAGGTGTGACTCACGGTTATCGAGCGTCTCCAGCAGCGCCTCCTGCTGGCCTCCGAGCACGGCCGCTCTGAAGCACGGCAGCAGGCAGACGTCTGTGCGACTCCTCAGGGCGTCGCTCACTCTCCTCCTCCCTGCTAAGAACAGTAACTCCTCCCTCCACTGCAGCTCCGCCTCCTGCTGCGTGAGTGACATCACTTCCTTCAGAGACAGCCTCCACGCCTCCCTCCACCTCCTCAGACAGCTGCCTCTGCCGAGCAGCCAGCCGACACCTTCGTCCAAACCAACGGCGCCTCCTCTGGGGTGGAGGACGGGGAAGAGACGAGCCTCCACGAGGGAGCGCTGTTCTCCTCGGACCCACAACTCCTCTGGCCTGAGAGGAGGAGAGGAGGAGAGAGGAGAGGACAGGAGGAGAAAGGAAGGGAGGAAAGAAAGAGAAGAGATGAGTTTCTAAGAGTCTAATTTGATTTTAAAGGTCAGCTGATGATGACTCACTGGATTCCTGTTCTGCTGTAGAAGATGCTCCATCTCTGGTTGAGGAAGGAGGCACTGCTGTCATCAGAGGAGACCTGCAGAGGAGGAGGAGGAGGAGGAGGAGGAGGAGGAGGGGGAGGGGGAAGAGGAGGAGGAGGAGGAGGGGAGGACAGATATGTTGATTATTCTTGAAGCTACAAACATTTAAAATTATAATATCTCAAACATGTTTCACCTCAACACTGTGATGTCACATCCTGTTTTGGTCTGTTCTCCATGTGACTTACACTAAATATGTTACGTAGTTAAATCATTTCCCTTCTTCTCTGTTTTTACGATCATATGTTTTATTTTGAAAAAACGTTTGTGTGTCTAACTTCCTGTTTGATGAAGTCTTTATGAGTGTGTGTTTCAGCACGGAGCGCGCTCACATCAACAACAAGCGACGATGTAGTGAAGCAGCACAGCATGATGATGTCACGTTTCACCGTAACTAATGGCAACCAGAATCAAGAGAAGAACTCTCAGTTAACGACGGATGTTTCTTTGTCTGAACACTGATGGAAATTCAACTCGACACAATAAACGTGTTCATTCGGATGTTTCATGTTTTCTCACCTGCAGGTCGTCGTGCGCTCCCGTCACCGTGTACACCTGCAGCTTCAGCTCCCCCAGCTCGATGCGATGCCCCTGGACGATGATGTCATCGCTCAGCTCCAGCTGTGATGTCACCGACTCAAGACCCGACAGTAAACAACCCGACGGGACGTGCAGAGGACCCTAAGGACAAAAGGTCAAAGGTCACAACAGGGCTGCTCAGCTCCAACTGAGAACTCTACTTCCTGTTTCGTGGAGAACATTTCTGACCTGTAGGTGGCAGTGTTGCACCACCGCTCCGGTTGCCACGGTAACATCTCCCTCAAGAACACTGTTGATCACTCGGCCTCCTTCGTCGACCCAGCTCTCTCTCTGAGGGGTGGGGGGGGCAGGAAACAGGAAGTCAGGTGGCGAGACATTTTAAATGATGATGCAACAGGAACAGGAAGTGTCACCTGGATGTGAGACAGAGTGTTTGTATCCATCCAATCACAGCTCAGACGCTCCACATGCTGCTTTCCAGACAAAGTCAGGTAGTCATAGCGACCGCCGGGGACGTACACTGTCAGAGCAGACAGAGACAGGAAGTTCATCACCTGGATGCACCTGCAGGATCAAACATGGCGGCAGAGACACCCACCCACGCTGAGTGGCGTTCCTCTCAGGATCCTCCACAGCTCCGCCCTGCCGCTCCTCACCAGCGCCCCCTGTGGTCCAACAGCTGAACTGCAGCCGGCTCGCTGCTCACTCACAAACTGATCCTGAGTCAGATCTGAGCAGAGACACTTCAGCACGTCCAGGAACAACGAGATCTGAAGCAGTAATAGATTACTGTTAATAATGAGGAGTAACATTACTGTCAGCTGATCATACGTGATCAGACAGACAGGCAGAGGAACAGACAGGTACCTGGAGGGGTGGAGCTCCAGAGTCCAGGCCCAGGTAGGTGCAGCCGTCCAGAGGAGGAGTGACGTGAGCCTGAAGCAGCTTCTCTGATACAGACCTGCTGAAGAAGACCGGACCTGACACCTGCAGGCAGACAGACAGACAGACAGACAGGTAGAGAGACAGACAGGTTACATCAGGACAGAAAGGTGCGTTCACCACACAGAGAGAGAGGAGGACGCACCAGTGGCACTTTCCCATCAGGCATCACTGCTTGTTGAATCTGCTCCTTGGTTCCCTTGTAGATGATGTCTCTGACCTGACCCTGACAGACGAAACAAACACACCTCAGTGTGAGCCAATAAGACGTCATACAGGTGTCACACTGTGAGGTAAACACGGAGTTTAAATAAAAAGGCAGCACCTGTTGGTCAGGCAGGTAGACCCCGTGATTGGCTGCGTAGGAGACATCGCCGGGTAACGCCAAAACCCGAACACCAGAGAAACCCTCCCACGACAAAACTAACACACACACACACACACACACACACACACAGCAGAAGGTTACAAGAACTCAGCGACAATTTCAACAGAAAATACTTGATTCTGATTGGTTGGAAGTTGAAGGATCAGTGGATTTCCTCTGTCGGGTGGCCGGGCTCAGCCTTAGATAGTGAGAGAGTGAGATCCAGATGGACCCCGGGTCCGAATCAGAACCTGCTGCAGGGATTACTCCTCAGAAGGAGCTGGAAGATGTTACTGGGACGTCTGGAATATCCTGTTCAAATCACCACTACGGCGACCCGACCCGACCCGCCCAAACCGAGATAAGAGGAAGCAAAGTCTAACACCTGCCAGCCAATCAGAAAGAAGTATTGTAACAGTTTTTAAATGAGGAAGTGATCAAACCGAAGTCAGGAGGGACGGTGAGGATGGTGTCGGTGCTGCAGACCCAAACACCAGGAGGAGAACCGGGACAAATCTGAGGCAGAGAACAAAACGTCTCAGTTTACTCTTTTAATAACAAACGACTGTTTAATGTTTGTGATGAAGCTGCTCATCATGCCGTCATCATCACCTGGTTACTGAGCAGGTCCAGCAGCAGGTCCAGACAGCACACCGGAGCCTGGACTCTCTGATTGTCTCTCTCTGAAGGCAACCAGCAGAAGGCTCTGCTGCAGGAGCTCCACGGGAAGTCCCGCCCCTGCACGAGGAAAACACAACATCTGTAGAACCGAAGACAACATCTGTAGAACCGAAGACAACATCTGTAGAACCGAAGACAACATCTGTAGAACCGAAGACAACATCTGTACAACTGAAGACAACATCTGTACAACTGAAGACAACATCTGTACAAAGTGCTGATGGACTCACGGTGTGGAGGAGGAGGATGTGAGCATCATCCAGGACGTCAGCTGTCACCACCTGATGAGACACATGACAGGAAGTAGAACTTTAGTCTGACACCTTACAAACTCCAGAGCCAATCGTCTGCAGTTTATCCGATGATGAAAGTGATCATTAGTCGTACTCTGAGCTCTCAGGTGTGAACTGTCAGGTGTGAACTCACCGTGTGTCCGGCTCTGTTGCTCAGGTGTTCAGCAGCGACCAGTAGAGCGTTCAGCGTCGCCCCCCCGCTGCCCAGCGGCTCCTGGCGGTCCTGCACCGTCAAAACCAACGCACCCTCAGAGAGAGAGCCACGCTGCTGCCGCAACTCCAGCTCTGACACACACACACACACACATAGTGTATCTTCATACTGCGTCTTACAGGTGTGTCATGTTCCTCTCTGGTTGTACTGTCTCTTGAAATGAAGTGTTGGGTGTGGATATACAAACACAGGTGATGTGACGTTTAATGTGTGTAAATACTCAACTACAGTTTTTTATTACTAATGTACCAATTTAAATATTTTGTAAATATGTATTCCAGCTAAAATGAATTAATTGTACACACATATACATACAAACACACACAAACTTTGTTTCCGTCCATCAGCGCCCCCTCAGGCCGCTCGGTGTCACTGCAGAGTTCATAAAGCAGCAGGTGAGCGCTCACCTGTCTGGAAGGCGTACACGCTGTCTTTGTGCTGGCAGGTCAGGACGATCACCGTCCACCTGAAGCCGCCGCCGGACATCTTTCTCCGGCTCTCGGCACGGTGTCGTCGGTCACGGATCAAACGCACGAGCTGGGCGGCGGCGGCGGGAGGATACAGTCATACGATTGGTGCAGCTCGCACTGCGTCATCATGCTAACAGCGTCATACCTGAAGCTAACGCTGTAGCAGCTTGTTTCACGTTAAATCAAACGAGCTGAAGAGTTCCGGAGCTAAAGCCAGACTTCTTTAACGGCCACCGACCCGCTCTGCGCCGTACACAAACCGACCGCGTTTGATTTCCCAGCCTGTACCTCTCAGAGAGGCGGGTAACTCTTTAATAGAGGCAGCTAGCTTAGCGGGTAGCTAACTGCTCTGTGAAGTTTGGTCCTGACTGCGCGTGACTTCAAGATCTCGCGAGATCACGAAACAAAAACAATTTGACGTCTTCAGATGATTTCACTGAGTATAAACTAATTTTTTATTAAGTCTGCCTCCATTTTTTAGAAACTCAATGTTTATTCATTTTATAATTTACAGAAATGTCTCTACAGAAGCCGTCAGTGTCCATTATACTAATAAAACCAGTCATGTGCTGCTTCCAGCTGTTGTCATTAAATATGAACTTTTTAAAATGTCTGTGGGACAAAGTCATGTCATATGTCCTTTAGACTCTTTCTGTACATTTCATTTAATATTCAGCTGATAAACTGCAGGAAGTTCGGCTCAGATTAGTTATTTTATTTTTATTATGGATGGATTTAATGTTTATTTCTGTGGTTCTGTTGCTCAGGAACCAGAGATGTGTTTGACCTGATGGTCATACATTTTCTGATCATTAACCATGAACACATGATGAAAACAGCTGATTATTTCTGAAAGGTCTCATTAAAGACGACAGTCTGCAGGTTAAAAACATAAAAAAGTTTAATGAACTATACAAAGTGAATTCATCAGAAAGTATATACAGATGTACATTAAAATGAGGGGATGCAAACACGAGCGACAGTCAAAGATTCACATTCAGATGGACTCATGGTCTTCAGTCGTCGTCCTCGTCCTCAGCAGGCAGCGGTCTGGATCTGAGAGCACAGAACACACCGGCTCAAGGATGAGAACCAAAGGAAACTTCACACCGTCACATCATTTCCTGTCCAACTCAAATGTTAAGACTGACCTGACAGTCTGTTCATTTTCACCTGACACCTGAATTCAACTTTACAACCATCTGCAGTAAACTGAACTAAACTGTCCAATCAGTGACGCTCAGGTTACTCAAACATTCTTAGAAACTTTAAGTACCACCAGGTCACCTGGACGACTGGAGCTGAAACAGATTAAACCCTGAGTGAAATCTGATCAGACCTATAGATCTGATATAAATAATCAGTAATGAAACTCTCTGGATGAGCCTCATTTCAGAACTTATTTCTACTTTGACTAAACACAAAATCAAAAGCTGCTAATTTACTGTTTAAGTTTTGAATTCTTAAATCAAACTATTTGAAAATGTCACCTTCAACCAACCAAACGATTCAGCAAGAAAATAATCGTCTCATTATCTGATGAAATAATCATTGCAGTCTCAGACGAGTCTGATCATGAATCTTTAAATGTAAATATTGTGACCTGACATGGTGGGTGAACATACTTCCTGCTGGCCTTAGACATCCCGCTGCCTCCGGCCTCTTCATCATCCTCCACCTCGTGGGGCTTCTGGTTCTCCTTCTCAGGCTTCCTTGGGGGACCGCCAAAGAAGTCGCCGATGCCTTTCTGCCAGGTCGGCGTGGGACGAGGACACACCGGATTACCACCGGCATATTTGCTCTTTGCTGTGAATACAAAAAACCCCACATAACCTCAAGATATCAGCTCCATCATATCATGTACTCAGTGTGTGTGTGTGTGTGTGTGACTGACCAGGTGTGGCACACTGGCTGCTGGAGGAGGAAGAGGAGTTGGCTGAACTGGAGCCCAGAGACTTCCGGGGTGCAGAAGCTGCAACAGCTGCAGACACATTGAACACAGTGATAAACATTAACATGGATGTGGAACAACAACAACTGACAATGACTGAAGCAGTGGGAGTGCAGCCTGTTGCAATCAATTGTGAAGAGTAAAGTCGGATAATAATAATAATAATAATAATAATAATAATAATAATAATAATAATAATGGGTCTTTAAACGCAACCATTCCTGCACCAGGTCTTAAAAGTCCATTTATTATTCATATCAGCTGCACGGCGGGTCAGTTGTATGCCGAATCCACCACATGATCATTTAATTTAAGTAAATATGATCAGTCATGTGCTGTTACACGTGTACCGTCGACGATCATCAATAACTTCTTAAATTATGTAACTTTTTAATGAGAGCTGGTACAAAGTCCACACAAAGACGCACTGCGGCGCTAAACTGGCGCCAGTTTGTAGAAAGCAAGACGCTAACGTCTGTAAGAGACGAAATGAAATGTCATCTCATCAGACAGGATCAGATTATTAAACTACAGCTATTATATTTACACACGGCACCACTTTATTCTGTTTTTTAGTGATCAGGAGGAGCGCAGCTTCAATCAGCCTCCGTGTTGGCGGGAGCCTGTTGTTGAAGATTAGTCCTGGATTTAAACAGTCGACGTGTGCGTACAGTCCTGCCATGCGAACACTTAGATTCATTTAACAAAAAGTCACATTATTAATATCAAACTAAATTCCTGCGGGAGACAATTCTCTCACTCTGTCCGCCTTGTTCGGCTCAGTGCGCTCCCGCCTCGTCAGACTCCATGCTAACACGGCTACACACGAGCATAAATTAGCCGTTTTATGCTAAACTCGACGTAAATGTCCGTCCTGTGTTACTGTACCTTTTCTGTACGACCCGGGAACACTGTCGGCTTTAGTCCTCACCATACTGGCAGCGACCTGAACAGTCAGAAGATGCTTCAACACCGACCACACGCACCGAAGTAACCGAGCCGAAGAGTCCCGCCTCGGTTTAAAAAGAACAGCGGATGGGGCGGGAGATTTCTTCTTCTGCTGCTTCTGTTATATTATGGTAAAGACAAAGCAAGCAACGATGTAACGCTGCCCCCCTCAGGTAGGTCGGTGTAACTGCAGCCGTTTAACAGCGTTATAAACAAATAAATCTGCATCGATTTTTAATTTTTTTTTTAAATTAGATATTAACCGTTTGATATCGGTTATGTTTATAATATCAACATCATATTTATTTGTAAAAGTTAGCCCCAAAAAGGTTTCTCCTTTTTGTCCTCCTGGGTCTCCGTAGTGGCGGTTTCTCGGCTCTGTCGGCGGATCATCACAAAACAAACCAGCTTCAGCAGCTCGTCCGTTTGTCTTTCACGGTACGTATGACGCGTTTTTACAGAGCAGATTCAAACGTTTGAACCGTCCCCGTTAAGTCTCCGTTAGTTTCCGGTGGTTTCAGCTCGTTTTGTGGCTGTTCGGTAACTTTTAAACCGGCTGTCATCTGTTAGCTTAGCATAGCTGCTGCTGCTGGTTAGCGGCCTGTTTAAACTGGTTCAGCTGGTTAACTTGAAACTTTTACCGAAAACATCCGAGAGTCAGCCGATGACAGCCGAAGCTGACCTGTCAGTTACCTGTCAGTTACCTGTCAGTTACCTGTCAGTTACCTGTCAGTTATTGTCTGTTTTCAACAGTTCAGCCTGTCTCTGTCACCTGTTGCTCTCATGTTCAGGTGTGTGCACATACACACCGGTGACAGACAGGAGATAGGTGTCTGCACACCTATCACGCCAACACCTGATGTTTGTGTGATCCAGATCCAAACATCTGGATCTGAGGCCTGAGTGAAGAGTGAGGATGAGGGGGAGGAAACATCCCTCCATCCATCACCTGTCGCACTC
>CM053981.1:27170159-27182659 GCA_028641955.1 Protonibea diacanthus
GCCCACAAAGCCCCGGGCTCCGGCCTGGCCTTCTCCCCTGCCAGTGAGCTGCTGGTGGTCAGCGTCGGTCTAGACAAGAAGATCGTCTGCTACGACACGGCGAGCAAGATGTGAGGCCGACGAGACGTCGACAAGACGCCATTTCAGTTTTCACTCGTCCTCGTACAAAGAGTTGTACATCATGTGTGTTTGTGTCTGCAGAGTTCTGAGGTCCATCCGGGTCGACAGTCCGCTGACCTCAGTAGACTTCACTCTGGATGGTACCGGTCTGGTTGTTGGATCCACTCAGGGGAAGATCTACCAGTACGACCTGAGGAACTCCAGCGCCCCCACCAGGATCTCTGTGGCACATAAAACCTCCGTCACCTGCCTGCGCTTCCAGAGCAACAGCAGCAGACACAAGGTACCAACAGAACAGGACCGGCTCTGACAGGAAGTCAGACGCAGAAATGACCTGGTTGATTTTCAAAATAAAACACAGTGGGCAAACTGTTTAACTCTGTAGCTACTTCCTCATGGTTGAAGCTCATAAACCAGAAAAATGACCCAATCGGAACAAGTTAAAGTCTGGAGAGAAAAACGTTCCTGAAACGTTCCTGGTGGGAAATGAAGTAAAGTCAGTAAATTGTTCACATCATGGATCACACGTTCATTTGTTCTGTCTGTCTCCAGTCCAGTAAACTGAGCTCCACCAAGATCAGCAGCACCAAGAGATCCTCAACCAAGCTGTTAAACAGCCAGTCAGACTCCGCCCCCAGCACAGGCCCCGCCCCCCACAGACAGGTGACGAGTACAGGTCGGTTTGATCGTTACGTAAGGTCCCGGCAGGTTGTGAAGTTCTGTACAGAATGACTCTGTAAACACAGTGTTTGTCCTGCAGGGGGCGCTGCTGCCGACCTGCCGTCCCGGGAGGCTGAAGGCCGGCAGGGCAGCGAGCAGCTTCCTGTCGTGGAGAAGTTCAGCAGCATCGGACGGAACAGTCTGGACGTCTTCTCTCCAGCTCGGGAAGGTCAGACCTGATGATGCCTTCACTGCCGCCGCTAAACTGTAGTTCACAACAGCACTATGAGCTAGATATACTTCTGACCACTCCCATCAGTGATGTCATAACCCCGTCATGATTCCACTTTGTGACGTCGTCTTCCTGTCCTCCTGTCTTTGTCCAGACTCTAGGACCCAGGGGACGGCAGGAGACACTCCGTTTGGAAGAACACATGGTACAAACAGGAAGTCACTTTGAGCGGGTCAGAGCGTGATGCTTCTCGACTGACCGTCATGTTTGTTTCCATAGTTACCAGTTTGGAGATGCTGTCCAGAGAAGGGGAGGGTCAGCAGGTCATGGGCCGGGCTAGTCTGGACGTCTTCTCCCCCGTCAGAGAAGGTCAGTCCTTCTTTAATCTGCTGGTCTCTGCTGGTCTCTGCTGGTCTGTGTTGGTCTGTCTCTCAGCGTTCCTGTCATAAACGCTGACTCATGTTTCAGACTGTCTCTCAGCTGCTGGCTCTCAGCGTAGGACTCCTCTGGGAACTCCTCTGGTCGGCTCTGCAGGTCGATGTTACAGCCCGCTGTCCACCTTCCAGACGCCTCCACCAATCAAAGAAGAGGAGCCGGCCTCTGCCGCAGCAGCTGAACCATGTGACCCCAGAAAGGTGCTCACCTGACCTCTGACCTCATGCTGTGTTCACAGCATGACTCATCATAATGTAATGTCATGTACGTGTTGATTGACAGTTCGACAAGGCCAGCAGCTCCAGCCTGGAGGGGGAGGGTCAGACCACACCCACATCGTCCCAGCAGACCAATCACAGTCAGCTGGCCCCGCCCTTCTTCACTCCAGAACCCAGCCTGAGGAGAGCCAATGGTATTCAAGCTCAGCTGAGCTACGACTCACCTGTCCAGGTGGCTCCGCCCACCACCACAGCAGGTAAAGATGAACCACACTGCCAGAGTCGAGGGTTCGATTCCTCACGCCGTGTGTCTTAATTATCTCAGAGAGCTGAAAAGATGGATTAGAGTTTAACGAGCTCATCAGGAGGAACGTTGACAAGAAGGGAGTGATTCATTTAGTCAGCGTCACATAAACATGACGTGACACAGAACCGGGTCCTGCTTTCTGACGGTGCCGTGTGTACCTTCAGGTCCGGCTCTGTCGGCGGCTGTTTCCTCCACGCTCTCTCAGAACATCGCTGACGTGGTTGGACAGGCCGGAGCCGCTCCTCTCACCTCGCTGCAGATCCACTTCATCCAGAACATGATCCACGAGACTCTGGAGGACTTCAGGTCAGTGCTCCCTTTAACATGTTTCATGTTCTCACATGAAAGGAAGGATCTTAACGGTGTCGTGTTCTTCTCTTCAGGGACGCCTGTCACAGAGACATCGTCAACCTGCAGGTGGAGATGGTCCGACAGTTTTACATCCAGCTGGTAAGAACCACTCTGAGCTCTTCATCTCTGCGTTTGGTACCGATGGACAGCTGAAGCTGGACCTTCAGCGCTCTGCTCTAACCTGTGGACGCTTCATGTTGTTTCAGAACGAGATCCACGGCCTGATCGAGAAGTACTCCGTGAACGAGTCTCTGGTGGAGGAGATCGAGAGGCTGAAGGAGGAGAACCGCAAGCTGAGGACCAACTACTGACCCTCTGCCCTGAGTTCAGCCTGCCAGGCTGCGCCTCCTCCCTGACTCCTCCGTCAGGTTTGAACTTTCGTCTGCCAATCGCAGCACGGGGAGCCTGATTCAAACAGCCAAAGTGAGAAACACTGCCTTCCCGTTGAAGAGGACGAACTGCTGCCGTCTCTTCTTCACTGCCTCTCTTCAGTCGGCCTGCAGCAGCGCCTCCTGGTGTTCAGGACGAGTGCAGCAGCGCAGATGTGAGTGTCAAAGTTTGTAAAAGATCTCTTGGTACTTTTAAAAAAGGTTTTGAATGCCATCAGCAGCTGTTCATGTGTGCCTGTATCATGTTTTTATTCATGAGAAACATTTTGTCGAAATAATAAAAATTCATATGAAATAAAACAAGAACTCCGGGTGTTTCTCATTCAGAGTGTAATACCACGGTGGTACCGAGCCCGGGCCTGTAAACCTGTTCTTCTTCTTCTTCATGGTCCAAAACGCCACGGTGTCACAGCAGCTAACAAACTGAGCTAACAGCAGCTAACATGAGCTAACAGCAGCTACAGCTGTCAGCAGTTTACTTCACTGTCCTTTAGGAAACTCTGTAAATCACAGAGTTGAGGCGGAGCTACAGTGTAGCAGTGGGTAAAAAGTAACATAACATTGAAACTACAAATTCCTCAGAATTGTAGTTCAGCAGACATTCAGGAAGTGTTTTAACTCTAAGTCGGTGTGCGCATGTGCGAAAGCCGTTTGTTGTCGGTCTGGGTGCGTTACTCTGGCTGTTTACACGGAGCTCGTTACATTAGTTTAAAAAGTAACGTCACTGATTACAAAGCTCGTGGCGTCACTCGGCAAACTGACTCTGTGGTGGCGTTAGCTCACGAAGCTAACGGAGCTAGCGCAGAAAGTTCATCCAGCTGGGAGCAGGTAAGACAACACCTGTGCTAACCTCACCGACAGCATGTTACCTGTGCGTGTTCACGGAGGACGAGTGTGCTGCTCGTTTCACCGTCAACCGGCGACGACAACCGACATTTAACAAGCTGTTAGCTGTTAGCATAAACACCTGACTGGTTACAGTGTTTAAAAGTATTAATACCTCAAATACTTGAGAATTACTCTGATACAACAAGTACAAGTACTGAACATTTCTCTGTCCCAGCTGAATAACAATGAACTCATTTATTAGTTTTATAAACTAAATCTGTTACGTAAATACAGTAAAGTACTCATGTGAAGTACTTCCAAACTAAACAGTACTTCAGTTAATGTACTCTCAAATCAAAGTATTAATCATGGTTCCTTGAAATCCTTGAAAGTTTGTGAGTTTGAGAAATCAAGTCCTGGGTCATTGATCATCAGTTTAATGATTACCCTTGATCTGTCTGGAATCTGGTGGACTAGGGCCTTGAAAGTCCTTGAATTTAATGTAAGGAACCCTGACTCACGTTCTTTGTATGTTCTCTGTACGTTCTCTGTATGTTCTGCAGCTCATCCTTCATGGCGAACCCTCTGAGGTCTGAAGTTGTTCGACTTTATAAAAATGTGAGTTTGTTTTTTACATGACGTGAACGGTGAATTCATCACAGTGAAGGTACACCTGTCCACCAGGTGTGTGCGCACACCTGTCCACCACACACAAAACAACAAAATGAAGTCTGAAACATTTTACAATAAAAGATTTTTAATTTTGTCCAATAAGATGAAAACGATGAAATAACGACGTCACGAGTTTGTAGAGAACTCAAAGTTTGAAAACATTTGGAAACTTTATTTGTCCTGATAAAAACTGAACGAGCAGCTCGTCATCTTCAGCGTCTCCATCGTCTTCCTCCACAGCTCCTCCACCTCGGCCGTGAGTATCCCAAAGGAGCCGATTACTTCAGGGAGCGTCTGCGAGCGGCCTTCTCCAAAAACAAGAGCGTGCAGGAGCCCGAGCGGATCAAGGAGATGATCGCCCGCGGAGAGTACGTGGCCCGAGAGCTCGAGGCGCTTTACTACCTGAGGAAGTACAGAGCCATGAAGAAACGCTACTACGACGAGTGACCTGCGGCGAGCGCGCGGACAGGAAGGACGAGTCCAAACAGACCAACAAATAAAATAATGAAAGAGCAGCTTTGAGAGTTTTTCCTGAAGTCTGACAGAAAAATCAAAAGACAAAACAACTTTCCTTCAAATACTGACAGGAAGTGACCCCAGGGAGGTCAGAGGTCAGAGGGGCGGGGCCAGAGAGCCTCCATCTGCCAGGTTAGCTCTGCAGATGGGACAGGTGGTGTTATCCTGTGAGGACAAACATCAGTGAGTCAAATGTTCTTTAAATGTTCATCAAAGGTTTGGAATGACTGAAGCAGAGACGATCACATGACACATTATTAACTCATCACATGTCACATGTTTACTCATACAAACATACGTCATACAATGACCAGGGGTGCGGTCCAATATTCAGTTTGTCTCATGAAGTCCTCACTGTGTTAGCGTGTCCGCCATGATGAGAGCTGTTTGAGGAAAGGAGCTTCAATGCTTCCTTTATTATCTCCTTTAGCATAGGATACACGGAGCATCCTTTAGGAAAGGAAAGGAGGTGCATCCTCCCACAGTTCCTTAAAATGGACGCAGCGTTCATTAAACCATCAGTGTGTTTAAACAGTGTGATGCAGCCTGCAGCAGAGAGCGTGTGAATATGAACATACGTGTTGATCATGAAGTGTGTTCTGTTGGTGACTGTGGAGCTGCGTTCACACACAGAGTACAAACTGTTTGGAACTGTGCCATCCAGCGTCCTGCAGATCATCATGAAGTTCCCGTTGCTGATTAATCATATATCTTTGCCATAACTTGCTAATATGTTTCTATATGAGTGGACAGGAGGGTGAGCGACCACACCAGGTAACAAACACTTCACCTGACTTCTGTGACAGGTGGACGATATTCATTTATTATTTGAACTCTGACGTTGATGATGACGTCACATTTTTCACCGGGTTGTCCACGTTTATATTTCCTGCATGAAACAACACGGTCAGAGCGCGGGGAGTATCTAGGAAGTATCTCAGATGAGCGTTTTGTAGTCCATCATCTGGACTTTGTAGTTTTACCACAGATCACGTCAACAACATTCACCATCGCTTCATGACAGTCTAGTGTCAGAGCAGTCGGGTTCGGGTTCACCTCTCCTTCACATCTTTCCTTATCACCTCTCCTTCACATCTTTCCTTATCACCTCTCCTTCTCATCTTTCCTTACGACCTCGTGACGTTTTCCATCGAGGACAAAGAAAAGTGGTTAGGAAAGGACAGAGGAGCTTTTTTTTTTTGACTATTCGACCGCACCCGCATGTCATTTGAGGTCACCAAGTTCAGTGAAATCACGTGACATGATCATGTGACGCTCCAGTGTTTTGAATTTGGATGTCACTGTTCCTTTAAACATGAAGGAGGCGGGGCTTGCAGCATGTGACCAATCATAGACATGGACAGTGAACAGGAAGTGTAACATTAAAGACATTAAAAGGTTCTGTTGGACTCTCGAGTCTCCAGAACCTTAAAATCAAATCTACAGACGGGTTCAGACCAGAGTCTTCATGCTAAGCTAGGCTAGGCTATGCTAGGCTAAGCAGCTATATATTTAGCACACAGGCATGAGAGTGATCTGTGGATCAGAACTCGACATGTTACCTTTAACCACCTGTCGATGCACTGGACGTGGTAGTCATGGAAACAGGGCAGCATCCTCAGCTTCTCCCCATCAGCGTAGTCACAGAAACAAATCTGACACCTGTCAATCAATAAATCAACCAATCAGCAGACAGACAGAGACATCAGGAGCGGTGAACATTGAGGTCCAGGCTCTGGTTCTGGTCCAGCTGTTGGACTCACTGAGTGTGTCCCGCTCCGGTGGCTGTCTGGAACGTTTTGGTGGGAAATCTCTGGATCTCACTGCGACTCAGCTTCCTGGACACAACGGCTCCTTGTCGCTCCTCGAACGCCAGCAGAGCCTGAAAGAGCAGATGACACGTCAGACGACACGTCAGGCGACACGTCAGATGTCACGACACTCACTGAGCACGCTCAGACAGTCACCTCGTAGTCGTTTCCCTGAACGTCTCCTGAGAACTCCACCGCGGCGTTCCTCCTCCTGCCCCGCCCACGTCTCCGACGCTGACCAATCAGATCTGTGCAAACAGACACTTTCGTTCAGAATTTAAAGCACACACATCGTTACCATGGTAACAGGTGAAAAACCGATGCTCTCACCATCTTCAAAGCCAGTCAGAGGAGAGGCGGCGGCAGCAGCCAGGAAGTGAGGTAAGCTGGACTCCACGAAGGACAGGTACTGCAGAGGAACAGCTATTACATCACTTCCTGTTTACAGGTTAAATGCTAACTGAATTCTACTTCCTGTTTGATGGGAACTTACCCTGTGATGGCTCTGATGATGATGATGGTGGTGATGGTGATGATGGTGTCGGCTGTGTGCCTCCTCCTGGTCAAACTGGGCCTGAGTGAACAGAGAGCATCATGTTGACTCTGTACAGGTGTGTGTGTGTGTGTGTGTGTGCCTGAGTTTTACCTGCAGGCTTCGAGCCAGCGCCTCGTCTTCCTCTTCCTGCGCCGAGCGAACCACGGCCTCGTCATCGTCACTGATGACGATCTCCTCTGGAGCTGAAGGACAAACTGAGTTATTACAGGAAGAAGAGGAGTAACCGTCTCCTCACCTCCTCGCCTCCTCACCTGTTGACGTGCTTCCTTGCTCGTTGTTCAGCCACCTCCTCTCCTCTGCTGTCAGGAAGGACAGAGAGTCGGAGGCGGGTGGAGCTGGTGGAGGTGAGGGTGATGCTGGCGCTGTCGGACTTTGCCTCCTCCGGTCGAAACATGTGTGACTGCCTTCGACTGTGACGCCCGACACCTCCACTTCCTCCTCTGACACTGGTGTGAGGTAGAAAGAGGAGGAGGAGGAGGAGGAGGAGGAGGAGGAGGAACAGGATCCAGTTGCCACCGGGTCGTCAAGCCAGCTGTTCAGAGGGAACTTCCTGAGAGAGGAAGCTGGGAGGAAGCTGTTGCTCTGCTCGCCCCTCGCCGTCGCCAGACGCCGACGTTTGGACTTCTGCGAGAAACCTCGCTCATCGCTGACGGACAGTTCTGGTCCCGGAGGTCCACCGACCACCTGAGGGCAGAAGAAGATCACATGACGCATCAGGGCGGGGAGAGGCGTCGGTGTGGCGATGGACTGTTAGTTCCATCACGATGACTCACACTGAAACGCTCCTCCGTGAGGCGAGCTCGTCTTCTCCGCTTGCCGAGCTGAGGACTGAAACAGAACCAAGGAGTGTGAGTGTGTGTGTGTGTGTACACGTATCTGTGGAACTGACACACCTGTGCAGTCAGGCGGGTCTTACCTGGGGGTTTCCGGGACGATGATGGACAGGTCGTGGTAGAGGACGTCAGCCGGGTCCAGCAGGCAGCCTCGGTTCAGACCTCCAGGACTGTCCGGCTCAGATGAACCGGGACTGTCCGCACACGGTCCATCCATGTTCGGCCCTGTGACACACACACACACACACACCTGGGTCAAAAGAAATCAGCTGAGAGCCACGCGCACATCACCCAGACACGGAGCTCATTAAAGCCTAATCTAAATAAACATCAGATTATGTAAATGAGCGCGGGAAAGCGGAGCTCACAGAGTGAACGGATAAATAAGGAAGTCAGTGTTAGCACAGTTAGCATCAGAGCTAACCAAAGTGTCTACAGACTCACAAACGACAGAAATCAGTTAGAGATCAATCAAACTTCATCGATCCTGTTTAACATAACGCCATGAACGTGACGTGAGCTCACCTTACCGTTTAAACGTCCGGTGTTTGCGCTCTGTCGGCCCGTTACCGGAGCGATCCGTGCCGAGTCACAACAGGAAGTGCATTTCAAAACAAGAGCGGGGACTTCCGGCATCACACCGAAAAGTACCGAGGGTTCCCCCGTGTTTACATCCGCCTCAGGTTCAACACGCGGGAAATAAATAAATAAAATGAAAATAAATTAAATTCAAATAAAGGCTCAACAGAATAAAGATAATAAATACACAAATAAAAAAAATGAAACATGAAGTTAAAATTCTATTTCTAATTCTGATGTTTATTTTTTGTTGTAACTTTATATAAACATTAAAAATCATTGAAATAACATTGTTTATTTTGTGTTATTATTAAACTGAGGGGGGGGGGGGGGGGTCAGATATTCTGACTCGCTGTCACCACTATCAACGATTCAACTTCACTCAAAGCAGAGCTCCACCCGTCGCCACCGCGTCATGACAGGTGCGCTGTATGTTTTCCTGCACCCCTGTGGATGGTTTCAGTCATGTGATGTTCAGTGTGAGCCACAGAGTCAGTCACCTGTTTCAGTGAAGTAATCCACTTTAATCGTTCAGGAGACATTTTTGTAGTTTAACGACATAACTTCATATTTAAAGTTATCGAACTGAATTCAACACCTGGCCGCACAGAAACAGAAACATCTTTAACGAGTTTGTCTCATCGTTACATAACATTAACTCAAACAGCTGATCTCAGAACAGACGAGTCATCAAAGATACACCAACGTGAACACAAACAGCCCTGTGAGCACGTAACCATGACAACGCTGCAGGATTACAACAGTAACCGCGGTAACTCAGGAAACAGGAACCGGCTCCGTTGCCATGGTAACAGCAGTCTAGAACAGCATGGACTGCAGGGACTTTCGGACTGTGGCCATCTCCTGCTGTTGCTGTGGAAACAAACAAACGACCTGCTGAGTCTTCAACCTCAACTAAGGGCTTACCAACAGCTGTGAATCAGTCACATGACTCACCGTGTCCATGAGGATCTTCTTCTGCAGTGTGGCCATCTCCTTCCTCAGCTCCTGTTGCGCCCCCTGCAGGAACGCGTTGTGGCTCTTCTCCATGTCCTCCATGTTCTGCACCAAACACAGTTTGACTCGGTGTCAGAGCTCACGTCTCGTTTCCTCCTTTAATCTCTGAAGTCAGCGTGTTTACGTGTTTGTCTGCAGGTAATTGTACAACATATGAACCGTCACATGTGCTCACCTTGACAAACTGCTCGTACAGCTCTCTGACCATCTTCAGCTTCTGGTTCTGAACCATTCGGGCCTGCTGCAGGATTTTCAGCTGCTGTCTGAACAGATTCTGTGAGATGGATCAAATTCATCAGGACAAGCTGTCAGTGAACACTTCAAATACTTCAACATCATACATGTTCAGCACGGTGCAGCCTCCATCAGCCAACAGCTGCATCACATCAGAGCTCCGACACTCACAGAATCAAACCTCACTGTCCTCACTGTCTTCACTCTGTCCTCACTGTCCTCACTCTGTCCTCACTGTCTTCACTCTGTCCTCACTGTCCTCACTCTGTCCTCACTGTCCTCACTCTGTCCTCACTGTCCTCACTCTGTCCTCACTGTCTTCACTCTGTCCTCACTCTGTCTAACCAATCAAACAAATAAAGTAACAAACGTTGAACTTCTCCTCCTGCTCCTCGGCTCGCTGAGCTTCAGACTCCCAATGCTGCAGAGCTGATGACACCTGCTGAGAGTACTGCTGAGTCATCTTCTGCCTGCACACACACACACACACACACACACACACACACTTTTTTAAGTTACCAGGTCAACAGTCAGCGGGCAATAAAATGTTTGTCAGAGTTCATGTTTGAAGTTAGTTAATCATCATGCTGAATGATTTTACTGAATGTAACAATGAGATGAATTATTGTGAACTTTGTGTAACATCTGAATTTATTTTATTTTATATCAATAATGTGACTGTGCAGAGTCACTGAAGCTGAACAATTTATGTCGTTCAGTAAAATGTACAGCTGATTTTCAAAGATTCATAAAGTCCATCCGATCATTTCAACTCAAAATGTTGTGACTGAGTGATTCATGTTCCATGTTTCATGTACTCCCGTGTTGTGACTGGTGTTATCTTTGGTCGTGTTGTCTCAGTGCTGTGTTGCGTGTGCAGTCGGACCTCTGGCTGTGATAGTTGTTCCACAGCTGTTCCAGTTTCTGTTGACTTCCCTTCATGTAGTTCTTCGTCAGAGACTCCAGACGTTTCTTCTTGGCCTGCATCACCTTACTGATGTCAGCTGGAAGCAAATAAAACACACTGCATACAGCTCTCTAACCCTGACAGCTACACACAGCCTTTAAACACATTCATCAGGAGACTCTGACTGATCTCAGAGCAGTTATTACAGGACTGTTAGTATAACTTCATGTTAATGCAACCTGCAAAGACTACAGTGCACAATAACTGTGATATTGATTATTTTATTGATTAATAAATAAGTACTGATAATCAGTTCAATCATTTGTTCTATAAAATGTCCAACGTGATGTATTTAAATGTCTTTTTTTGGAGTCCTACACTCAGAGGTATTCACTTTAATGTGATATAAAACAGAGGAGCAGATGGATCCATGTTTCAGAGGCTGGACAAACATTTTCTGACTCTTGAACATGAGAAATTACTTCAATGATTAATCTGCAGAGAACTTTCTGTCGATCATCGCAGCTCTCCTTCAGTGCCAGACAACATTTATCTCAGTTATTAAATCATATTTAAGTCGTGAACTCAGCGATGAACACACCTGCACGAGGCTGCTTACCTCCGAATTTCTCCAACATGGAGTGAACTTCATTTCTGAGAGTGTGGAGAGAGAAATGTTACTTTTAGTTCAGCCTGCATAGATGTTAGCTTCTGCGCTGTACAGCTGAATGAAGCTGTAATAAAACAGTATTAATATGAATTACCCGACAGCACACGTTGCTCCCTCCTCTACAAAGTCTGCTGCAGGTCTCTTCTTGGCTGGCTTGTCCGCTATCGGAGTTTCATCTTTAACGTTCATCAAAGTTCAGAGTTTGATTAGCTCGACTAAAGCTAAGGCTTAGGCTAAAGCTAAAGCTAGCTCCACGTACCTTCTCTGACGTCGTCCTCTGAGCCGCTCAGCTCTTTCTTTTCTCCCTCTTCAGTAAAATCAAAAACTTTTTTATCAGATTTTTCTTCTGGGTGTTTTCTCTTCATCTGTCTCCTCACTGTCGACATTCTTCCAACAAGATTAAATGTAGCTAGCGACACTAACTGGATTCTGCTAATGGCGGCTAATGCTACCCAACTCTGCTATCTGCTAATATTAGCTCAGTGCTAAATGCTACTAATTAAGAAACAGACGCGAGTTGAATGTAGTTAATTACTGAAATCAAACGGACCTCTATTGTGGCTTCTAGCTTCAGTGTTACTTTCTGCTGTTAGGCTAAACTCAGCTGGTTACAATACAAGCTGAACCGAGCTAAAGCTAACCGAGCTAAAGCTAACGATCGAGTGTCGTCGAATTTCAGCTCGTTTCCCGCCAAAACCAGGCCGAGGCTCAGCACGAGCGGCTTCACTCAGGTGTGACAAACACAACACACACACACACACACACACAACACAACACAACACAACACAACACACACAACACAACACACACAACACAACACAACACACACACACAACACAACACACACAACACAACACACACACACACACACACACAACACAACACACACACACACCATGATTCCATGATGTTAACATGTCTACTGACACATTAATGACACACGTGAGCTGCAGCAGCAACACGAGGCTGCACAGATGATAACATTATTATTGATAATAACAAAAGACATTTTCTCTGAAAAGTCCAGTGACAAGATGAAGATTCAGGTGATTTAGTGACGGACTCCAAACTGTGTACAGTAAATAACATTAAAGTCCTGGAGGTGAGGACACTCGTAATGTCCTCCTGATCGTTCACATATTGTTATTTATATCATAAAGTTTAA
>CM053981.1:27192659-27337659 GCA_028641955.1 Protonibea diacanthus
TAATCTTTGTGTCAGGACTCATGAATTCCACATCATTTAGCTCATGAACTGCCTCTTTAAATCTGAGGCAAAGTTGCTGCTCTCTGTTTCAGAATCCACTTCGCAGACGCCAGGACTAGGTTTAGATTATCACTCCGCAGAGTCAGTAAATGCATCATGGCTGTGATGTGTTTACTGACACCAGGGAAAGGAGACTGTCACAAATGATCCTAACAGAGGTCAATAGACTCACTGTCTGCGCCATCTGACGTTTCAATATTAAAAGTGTTATTATGGTAACGTTAGCTGGTCATATTGATGATGACATTTATATTTATTATATTTATTATGAAACAAATTCATGATCAACTCTGTAAAGATATTTCCGACTTCAGATGATGGTGATATCACAGTGTACAAACGCCATTAGTCTAAAAATATACCTAAAGCACTACACCAAAAGTAATTATATTTATTATTTGAATATATTTTACATGGAACAGACAAGAGTAAAACAAAGTCAAAGTCACTATCCGAAGGTGACAGACAAACGGAGATAAACAGAATGCAGACACATGAACCTCAATACTGCTCCATCAGTTCTCAAACGGAAGGATTGTCCAGCCCTCACATTCCCATCTCTTCTCACTCAGTACGCTTACATGCATGAATTTCTGATCGTATCGGACTTAGTTCAGACTTTTAAAGTGCTTGTAAACACCTAACCGACTACTTTTGACCTATTTCGACCACATCGGACATCTCAAAAATCGGATAAGAACACCTAGATAATTCGCTCATAGTCGGATATTTAACGCCATGTATACTCAGCAATCGGATTCCGGAAGTGATTTATGCTCATATTTACGCGCCGCATTTTCCGGCTAGTTTTCACCGGAAGCCAAAAAGATCTTGTTCTTTTTATGCATTATTGTGATTTAAAATAATACATCGCGCACGCAGGCTGTAGCATCGCCCATCTCTCATGTAATTTATTTAATGCTCAGATAGTTTATTGTTGCTGACAAGCAGAGGTCAACCAAAGTGGTTCTTTTTGTTGAGAGGGCTACAGCGCTACCTAGTGTAACGGAGTCAGCCATGTTCGCCGCTTATCCGGATTTCTGAACGGGCATGTATACTCAGACATGACTGCCCGTATGTTTATCATCTGATACCATCAGAAGTTTGAATTTCTTGCTGCATGTAAACGTATTTGAGTGTTTTTCAGATGGTGGTTGATGATCCAAAGCAGTTCAGATTAAAGTAAATAATAAAATAAAATCACAGTGTCTGTCGCCTTCTACACAGTGACTGAAAGTGTTCAGACTTCCTTCAGCCCAGAGGAAAAGTGGTGAAGAGAACATGGATGCCTCTGTCTGCACAGTATCGTGTCATCCACCTCAGGGTGGAGGCTGATCACCACGTCTTAACTTTTTAGGACGCTGCAGCGGATCACTCCTGATATTTGGGGATGCATCCATGGAGTCTGGCGAGTCTCGCCAGTTTTCATATTTATTATTTGCTGGGTCGTTCTTCACATGCTGGGACAAACACAGAACCATACTCCGAATTAACCTGTTGATGCTTACACTGACCTGTAATCAGGTGACTGTGGCCTTCACACTATACTGAAGATATCATCCTGAATATTTTCAGATAAAAGTTTTGTAACCAGAACAAAGATCGTCTTCCAACCACCGCAGACACCTCCTCCTCCAAACGTAATAACCAATCATAAAGGATGTATTTTTACCTTCTCAAAGCTGCTGTCCACTTACTGCCTTTGCCACCAACAAACACCCAGTTATCTTCTGAATTTCTAGTGACTGATCGCAGTGTTTCCTGCAGTTCAGCCATCGCCGCTTCATCATTTAACCTATTAAACAAGCTAGTCAAAGTATCTCAGCGCCGTGTTTTCTTCACTGGTTTCACCACCAGTTTTAGTAAAGTGAACGCTGAGTTTGTGACACTTTACTTGACGTTCAATTCGATGTTGCAATCAGCAACGGAGCCTTTGTCAATGCTCTTCAGGAAGTCAATGGCGGCTCTACTTCGCAACAGAAATGTGAAATCGTCCGACCACATGACCACATAGCAAATCAAAAATCAACGATCAGTGCTACTTACTGTCGTGAACATGTTAAAGTGGACCGTCTTTATGGTTTCCACGGTTTTACCTGTTAAATAACGACACTTTACTGTGAGGGATGATTCATGAACCGCAGACAACAGTGATGCAGGTTATTAGCTCGAAACTCACCGTTTACTATAACAATGTTTATTCCAATTCCAGCGCTTGTTGAGTACCATCTCCAAGAACTCTGAGAAAGTTTGAAATAGTTATAGTCAGCAATCCGACAACAACGCAGAAAGCAAACAAATCAACACGACTCACTGCGAGTGCGGCTCACACTAACCACTGTGACCTTTTTAAAATTCAAAGGCAAAAACAAAAGTCCTCAGACATTGTTTGAACGTAGACAGCTATTTAGAGGAGAAGAAGAAGTTCCAACGCCAATGTTTGTTTTTGAGGCAGACTTTGGAGGTATGATTTAGCAGTTCGCCTGATGTAGCTTACGTTTCTGGATACCCACCTTCGAATTACACATTGCAGCTGAAGCAGAAATGTTCACAACATTGATTAATCCGCATCAGATCAACTTCAATCATTCATCCCGATCAAGTTTGATAAATCACTAACCTGACTGTTTGGCTGATTACGCCTTGGTTGACTGACTGTCAAATCTTGCAATTAAAGCACGACGCCATTCAGCTGGAAAAAACCAGTTACAGGACAACAGATATTAAGTTCATCAACATAATAAAACAATTTCAGACTTAATGATGTGAAAGGTTCGCTTTTGAATCATCGATCATGTTTAGCTCTCGATTTCATTTTGTTAACCACCAGAGTTCAAGTGGTTTCTTTAAAATACATATGATGAAATTCTCCGTGTGTTTCTGCATTTCCACCACGTCAAAGTTTAAAAACTCGGCGTGTATAAGTGAGATTGTCTCCATGTGTAACTGTAAAGTTAATCTGTACATTTATCAATTGTTCTATACTTTATCACTGAACAATACGAGTAACAATAAAAGAATAGTTTCAATAGTTTGTGAAATGTCTTTCTTCTCGCTTGCCAAGATGTAAACTGATGTAAATATAAAACTGTCTGTCCAAAATTTAAAAATAATTATTAATTAATTTGCTTTTATTTGTACAAAACAGATGTGTAAAAATGACTTCCTCTACACTGGAGACGCTCTGGATATCATGAAATATATGTTAACGAGAGAGCTTTATATTGAATAATTTATATTTAATAAGAGCAGCTCTGTGGTGCTTTGAACAAATCGCTAACACTTTCCAGCAAAAATAGAGCACATGCTTTTTATATGCGAACTTGATTAGCATGAACCTAATTTTTTTGAAGCTCTATGTAGCTGCTTCCCTCTGACGCATGTGGTAAAAGAATGTTTCCATACCTGCCACTGTTTTTCTGCAGCATAAATGTGATGAAGAGAATCAATCGGCAACAAGCAGCATGCACCGCCAAACTTGCAGAAGAAAGACGGAGACATCGAATCAAAAGGGATGAACTGTGTTTAAACCAGCAACGCCAGACCTGATTCAAACAGGTATGGATCAGACACACTAATCAGAATCAATGTTCTGCGTGAGAGAAGATAAGAAACAAAATTAGAAGTCACCGCTGCTTTTTCTGCAAAGACTTTTAAATAAAACGCAGTGTTTGCATTTATCCAGCTATTTCCATTACCACATTTAGTTATAAAAGTCATATCATTACTACAGAACACTCTGAATGGAAATAAATACATAGAAGGATAATAGTAACAATAATTATTATTATTATTATAGCAATAATAATTCGTAACAATGACTCAACAATAACAGGAACAATAAATAACCATAGACAGTGTCCTCATTTAGGACATTCTGCCTTATTGTGGTGTGAAGAGAATGACGTTTTTGGATTCTTCCTCTAAAGATTCTTCTGGTCTTACCTTTTATACTTTATACAGTGTATGTTCTTAGAGATACCAATACATCTTTGCAGGGCAGCTATGTTAACACCTCAGTATTTCATGCATTATGTAACAAAAGTCCAGAAATAATTAGACTTTTGTTTTTAAGTAGAGACCAATTTATTTATTGAACGTATTCATTTATATTTACATTTATTTAATAAGGACTACCATGACGTATGACATAAATAGGTTGGTTCCTCTTATCGATGCTCCGCAGATGTTCTTAAACTTGTTGGGAAGTTTATCATCATCACAATAATGGTGATTGTATCTCACAAAGAAGTTTCTAATTGGAATATTTACACCCAGTTAACCTGTTAGAGTGACACTGCATTGACAAATTTAATTAAAATCTTATGCTAATAACATTTGACTACATAATAAAGTCAGTCAGCTTAGTATAACCATGTCAAAGGCTTATAGCGTAATGTTATTTTAATTTGATGTCTTTCTTTTAAACTCTTTTTATCAGTTGTATCATCATCCTGCTTGTTCAAGCTGCTGGATGTTTGCTTATTCTTATTGTAAGTATGTGACCTTTCTCTGCATTGAACCTCCTGAATAAACACACGGTGAGTTAATGAACAATGAACAATGCCGTGTATCCGGGTATCGAGAAGCAAAGAAAGAAGCGCAAGGACAAATAGTTCACGTCACTCCAGTTGGAGCAGTTTGTATAATAAAATTCCAAATGTTAAATCATCAAAACGTTCAACTTAATTAATTAAATCTTGTTTTATATTTTATGGAATCAGAGATGATTGTGAACTGAAGGTGTGGAACCTGTTCAGCAGTTCAGGAGGAAGCACTTAACTAAACCAGTTGCAATAAATAATGTGAGCACAGTATTACTTCACACACACACACACATACTGTCCTACAATACTAACAGAGGACTGCAATGTATTGTAACCAATTGGTGACTGGTATTTGTGCTCATTGTATAAATACAAAAATAGAAATTAAACTTTTGTTTTAAGGTTTTTTATCAAATTACTTCACACATGCTTTTTAAAATGTTTTAAAGTGAAACAGTAAAGTGGGGACCTCTGTACTCTGTAACTGTATCTGTTCTTCTTCTTCGTGTTTACTGCAGACTCTGCTTTTATTTCTCTGATATATATATATATATTATATATATATATATATATATATATATATATATATAACATTTACATGCATATCAGCAACTTGGCGCTGCATGCACAACCATGACCACCAGAATTGGCAACAAAATTGACTTTATCCACACACACAGACACACACACACAGACACACACTGAATAAAAAAATCTTACTCCTGAAGTTTTGTCGTCTTGCCATCTTTGGTTTTCCTGTAGAAACAACAGATTGAACAGATTCAGTTACTCCGCTCACATTTGAGTCAGATATCTGCTGTCGCCAAGTCACATCAACGCTTAACATGTCATTACTTGTGTGATAGTAACATAATGTGCTCATGCTGTCATATCCACATAAAACAACCTGCTTCATACACCAGATTTATTTCAGCATCCTTTGAACTCAGCACGATTTCAATTGTTGTCTTCTGGTATTGATGCTGATTAGAAAGAATGTGGAATTAAAGTCATAATGTTACTTCTGCTATGTTGTTTAATTATGTTTCATGTATATATATTAACTTTGTGTCAGTCCATTAATCTGCACATGTGCAGCGACATCAACAAAATAAACAAGACAAAGTTAAAAATGAATATGAATGTCATTGGTAATGAATTGTTATGTAACCTACTGTTTACCTTTCACTTTTCTAATCTGAAATCTCGTAACTGCTCGAAGCCAGCATAACCAAATCGACTGAAATCAAATACAACAGATCAACGATCGCTGTTTCCAAAACTTAAAGCAGGATAAGAAACTGAAGCTGATGTTAAAATCAAAATAGTTTTGAAATCAAAAAAAGAAGAAAAAGTCCAAACCTTATGATAATATACAGAATCTCATTTGCAGGCAGAAAACACCTGTGCAGGAGAACAGGCTGATCACTGTGTTCACTCAATACACACCAATCGAATACTCAGACAGCAGACCGAGCGGTTTGTCAATTCACCCAGAGGTTGAAACATCCAGAAAGAGAAGAGCGAGCACCTGACCTACTTGATCGAGCATGTTCTGACGTCCGCTCTTTCTCGGCCGGAGTTCCGGAGGCGCTGCATTACTGAGCCAAACAGGTTGGTCCTGTTCTGCCCACTCCGAGCATGACAACCAGGTTACAGCCAATCAGTTGCTCCCAGAGAACCAGACTCCTGACATAAACACAAAGATGGACCTTTACAGATGTCAGAGTTTCTGATTGGCTCACACTTTACCTGAGTAAAGGTAATCCACAGATTTGAATGTTGGGTGTGTTTCAGTGCGATCCAGTCATTCAGGTTCTTTCTTCACACGGAATGTCAGACCACACACCCACTCTGATGACATCACACTGATCCAAACTAATAACATTTATAACAACAGCTAGTAGGCTGAAACTTAACGAGAGTAACATTTCGTTACATCAGAAACACATGACTTGCCACATACAAGTCATTTTTACCTTGTCAAAACCTGGATTTAGTTCCAGACGCCCCCGCAGACTGCTCCAAACTCCTGACGTAGTCTCCGCGGACGCCCCCGCAGGCTGTTCAAAAACCTGGACGAGTCACATCTCGCAGGCTGTTCTTAAAACCTGACGTAAATCTCCGACGCCCCCGCAGACTGCCTAAAACCTGACGCAGTTCCCGCACGCTCCCGAGACTGTCTAAAACCTGACGAGTCTTCCGGTGGACGCCTTGCGCTGTTTAAAACTCGACGAGTTCCCGTGGACGCCCGCAGCTGCTCCGTATCCTGACGAATCTCCGTGACGTCCGCAGACTGCCCAAAAATCTGGACGTAGTCTCCGTATCGCCCGCGACTTGTCAAAACTCGACGGCTCTCCGGACGCTCCCGCGAGACTTCGTCGAACCTGACGCAGCCCTCCGCACGCCCCCGCAGACTGTCTAAAACCGACGCAGCCCTGACGCCCCCGCAGATCCGCCACCCAAACCCGGACGTGGTTCTCGTGACGCCCCCGCAGGCTGCTCCAAAACCTGGACGCAGCTCCGTGACGCCCCCGGGCAGACTGTCTAAAACCCGGACCCAGCCCTCCGTGGACGCCCTCGCAGGCTGCTCCAAAACCTGGACGTAGTCTCCGTGGACGCCCCCGCAGGCTGTCTAAAAAACCTGGACGTAGTCTCTCCGCGGACGCCCCCGCGAGGCTGTTCTAAAATCTGATTTAGGGCCCTCCGCATTCCCGCAGACTGCTCCAAAACCTGACGCAGTCTCCGTGACGCCCCCGCAGACTGCTCCAGAAACCCGATTTGTGCTCCCGCTACGCCCCGCAGACTGCTCCAAAACCTGGACGCGATTCCCCTGACGCCCCCCGCAGACTGTCTAAAATCCTGACGTAGCCTCCAGGACGCCCTCTGAGGCTGCCCAAAAACCTGGACGCAGTCTCCGTGGACGCCCCCGCACCGTTCAAACCTGGACGCAGCCCCGACGCCCTGTGACCGTCTAAAACCTGGACGCAGTTCGACGCCTCGCGAGACTGCTCCAAAACCTGACGCACTCGCGGACGCCCAGACTGCTCCAAAACTCTGGGACGAGTCTCCGTGGACGCCCTCGCAGGCTGCCCAAAACCTGACGCAGTCTCCGGCGGACGCCCCCCGCAGGCTGTCTAAAAACCGGACGAGTCTCCGTGACGCCCCGCAGACTGCTCCAAAACCTGGACGCAGTCTCTCCGGCGGACGCCCCCGCAGACTGCCTAAACCTGATCGCAGTCTTCCGGGACGCCTCGCAGACTGCTCCAAAATTCCGACGCAGTCTCCGTTAAGGCCCCGCAGACTGCTCAAAACCTGGACGCAGTCTCCTGACATCCCCGCAGACTGCTCTAAAACCTGATCGTAGTTCGTGACGCCCCCGCATGCTCAAACCCGGACACCTCCTGACATCCCCGCAGACTGTCTAAAACCTGGACGTAGTTCAGACGCCCCTGCAGGCTGCTCCAAAACCTGGACATAGTCCCGACGCCCCAAGAGACTGTCTAAACCTGGACGCAGTCTCCGTGACGCCCCCAGACTTCACCTAAACCTGACGTAGTCTCCGTAACGCCCCGCAGACTGTCTAAAACCTGGACGTAGTCTCTGTTACGCCCCACAGACTGCCCAAAATCCTGATCGCAGTCTCCTGACATCCCCGCAGACTGTCTAAAAACCTGATCGTAGTCTCTGTGACATCCCCAAGACTGTCTAAACTTGACGTAGTCTCGTGACGTCCCGCAGACTCCTCAGTCTAAAACCTGACGAGCTCCTGTGACTTCACAGACTGTCTAAAATCCTGGACATAGTCTCTGTAACCACACCCACCCGTCAATCAAAGGGTCCGCCTTCTTAATCCTGCATAACTTAAGCTCCACATAATGTGAACAGGTGAGTTGTATATAACCACCATACAGTTGTCATGAACGGGAAAATTAGCCACAGAGACCAAACCGTTTTTTTGTACCAGGCCAAACATGTTTATTTCTGCTGTGAAGTTGGACATTTGAACATGGGGACTTATGGAGACTGACTGTGGAGCCAGTGCTCACATGTACCAGGATGCATTGTGTGCAGCTTTTCACACATAGCTTTAGCATTAGCTTCAACTCCAACAGTGGTTCTTCCTGACACCAGTGACATCACTGAAGGTGTCACATGACAGCTGCCCTGGAGGAGGTTGACCACATTTCCCAGCAGCCCTGACTGGACGTCCACTTCAAACACGATGAAGAATCATTTTAAAGTTTATTCACTTTGATTTACTTCATGTGACAAACTCCATCACTCACTGAATTTCAACATTTCATGTCACAGTTGCTAGTTTGAATGCTGAGGTAACGTGAGTGCAACATGTGAATAACCAACTGAAGAGTGCCGCCCTGAAACAAACAGAATGATAATCAAACGTTTCAACAACGTTTCACGGCGCTGCAGACCAAGTAAAATATTTTATTCAACAGGAAGTTTGAGAAGAACAAAAAGAAGACTTGTGAATAAATCCTGATCCAGGTCCAGACTGAACTGCCGCTCTCTGCAGTCCAAAGTCTGACGCATCAAACTGCCTGGAACAGGAAGAGCTGCAATGATGATTTCAAAATAAAAGTTCAATCATTCATCAGGATTATTTCAAATCGCTTTCAGACGCACACTCGACATGGATCAGCTACTTATACCGACTAGTACGAAGTTCATTGTTCATCAGGCAGCCCGACTGGCCCTGAACCTTTCAGACTCCTCCTGAACCTTCCCCGACCCGCAGGTCATTCATCTCCAGGACCCGACCCAGCGAGCTCCGTCGTCCGGCCTCCACCCGGCTCTGCGTGGACCAGTTTCTGACCATCAGCAACCAGGTCTGGCCTGTCGGTGGAGCATTCTCCGGCCAGGGAGGTCCAAAACACCTCCACCAGACCAGGATGTTCTATGTACTGCTCCACGCCCCACAGCCTACTGCCCACATGAGGCTGTGTCCACAGAGTTCAGCATCAGGGCCTCCTGGTCCAGCACCTCCTGTCCCGGCCCACGCTCCTGCTCCACCATGGCCCGTCCCGCTCACAGCTCTCCCTCTCCTCCAGCCACAGCCGCTCTCCGCCTGTGATCGCCGCTCTCTCCCTCCACCGCCGGGCCGCTTCTCTTTCCACCATCTTTCCCCGCCTTCTCTTAGCGCCGCTTCTCTCCCTTCACCACTCTCCCACTTCTTCCAGCCTGCCCAGCTAATTCGTCGCGACGCCCCGAGCCCGCTGGTTCTGGTTCTGCTCAGACATCGTCGCCGCACGCCTCCTGTCCGTAATCCAGGAGGACGAGGAGGCGGGGAGGGCCAGCGGGCTCCGTGTCTGGGGCGGGCCAGGGCTGCCAAGTTGCTCGCTGTCCTGTGACGGGGTGAGGAGGGGGCTGCCACAGCCAGGCGACTCCATCGCCTGCTGCTCATCAGGTGGAACCACGGCCAGGAGGAGGCGCCAGCTGAACCACCTCTATCCCAACAGGAGGATACCTCAGGTCCTGAAGAGGAGGAGAGAGGAGAGAGAGGAGAGGAGAGAGGAGAGAGAGTGAGAGGAGAGGAGAGAGGAGGGGAGAGGAGCAGATATGAGGAGAGGAGAGGGAGGAGAGAGAGAGAGGAGAGGAGAGAGTGAGGAGAGGAGGAGAGGAGAGGAGAGAGAGGAGGGGGAGAGGAGAGTAGAGGGAGAGAGAGGGAGAGGAGAGGAGAGGAGGAGAGAGGAGAGGGGGGAGAGGAGAGAGGAGAGAGAGAGGAGGAGAGGAGAGTGAGAGGAGAGAGGAGAGAGAGAGAGAGAGAGAGAGAGGAGAGAGAGGAGAGAGAGAGGAGAGGAGAGGAGAGGAGAGGAGAGGAGAGGAGAGGGGAGGAGAGGAGAGAGAGGAGAGGAGAGGAGAGAGGAGAGAGGAGAGGAGAGGAGAGAGAGGGGAGAGGAGAGAGGAGGGGGAGTAAGGAGAGAAGAAGAGGAGAAGAAAGGGAGGAGTAAGGTGAGGAGGAAACTGATCATAAAGTCTGAAGATGAGTGTTGAGGATGAAAGTAGGGAAAGTGCTTAGGAAAGGACGTAGGAGGTCTTTTTGTGTATCGGTCTGCAGCTCCTCATCACACTACCTTGTATTCTCTTCAGGTTGTCCGCACTTTCTTGGCCATCTGATAGTCGGACACTTTCTCTGCAGGCGAGTTCCTTCAGGATCGCTCTGAGTACATACGGACGGCCACGTGAGACGCAGGCACAGACAGGAAGTGTCAGCTACCGTCATGTATGATGTGATCTTACTTCCAGGCAGCTTTGGCGGCATTCCTCCTCCCGGTGAACAGTGCCTGTTGGCAGCTCGTGAGTTTGATCATCCTCCCGCAACCTGATCCGTCACACGGCGACACACACAGATGGTAAAGTAGAAATAAACTACATTCAACACTTAGTAAACCACATAAGAAGAAGCCGCTTCACTTTGTAGGAGAGGTCTGATGAGCGTGGAACACCCCGCTGGCGCCGATGTAGGTAACGCTTTCAGCCCCGGGCGGCATCTCCTCCCACCATGCTCTCCAGCTCGACACGTTGCTCCTCTCCGCCATCAGACGCCCCGTCGGAGGCGGAGACGAGCCTAACACGCCCTCCGCTGCTCCACACCGCGCTACTGAGCTTTTTCTCGGCCAGTCGCCTCCAGAGCGTTGCCATCAGTTGAAATCCACGGCCAGGAGGTAGCGGTTAGTTCGACCCTCCATCCCCCGAGGAGGGAACTTCAGGTCCTGCAGACAAACCACCAGCAAACGCTCCATCAACCATTCATGTAACTACAGTCCTTCAGTCAGCTGATTGATTAGCTGTTACCAGGCTGATCCGCGACACTGTCCTTCACCTCCATCATGGTCTGATATTCCTACGATGAAGGGACGTGGCCCCGCCTCACTCTCGCGCTTCGGCCACCCGTGATCACTTCCCATGACCTCAACAGATTTAGCTACTAGCCAACTGTCGCTCTAAAGGTGAGAACGTTTTCTGTCTACAGTCTGCTCCAGTTTCTGGCCTCATTTTTTATTTAGACTTTTCTTCCTTTTTTCCCTTCCTTCTTCCTTCCTCCTCTGTCCTTCCTTCTTCCTCTCACAACCGACCCGAGATCCCCATCGACTATAAATGTCATAAGCCTGATAGACCTGTGCTGCTCTAAAGGCAGCTCAAAGATTCTCCTTACATCAGGACCATCAAACTCAAGACTTCTGCTTAAAATGATTCATTCATTATTAAAATATTCCCACTGCACCAACACTGAGCAGCTGCTTGCACGGATCAATCGATGACGGCGTCACCTGAATTTGGTCTTCATAACCACTGCTTAAATTGGTCCGTGTGATCTTCTCTGTCAGGCCCATCTCCTTCACGCATCCCCTGAGGACAGGAACAGATGACATCATTTACAATCATAATATCGGATTTGATGATGAAATTCTTTTAATGGTTTTTCACCCAGGCTGGTTACGTGTTCCTCCTCCCGTGAACAGAGACTCGTTAGCAGCTCGCAGTTCGATCAGTCTCCTGCGTCGCCCCTCTACCACACCGTGACGATGAAAGGTCGAAGAGAAATCACTGTTAAAAACCTGCCGTTTACATCATCTACAATGCCTCTCGTCGGCGTGACAGTGTCCAAAGCACTCCACGCTTGTAGGTGAACTCCGCCATGCGATGCAGTGCCTTCCAGCCGGCAGGATCCATTCTTCTCCTCGCCGTCAACCAGCAGGTTCATCTCCGACTGGGCCAGGAACTCCGCCATCCTCCTCGGCTGCACGACCTGCTTTCGTAGCGCCAAGCACAGGGTTTAGGTTCCGCTCCTTCATCTCTCCCACGATGGGCGGAGGATGGGCGCCACCCTCGGGCAAACGCCCCTCCATGGCGTGTTCATCCGGTAGAACCAGGGCCAAGAGCTTGGGTTGGTCTCGACACCTCGAGCAGGAAACTTCAGCTCCTGGTAGAGACAGAAAGTTCTACAGATCGTCCACAGAGGGACCTTATCGTCCTGTCAACAGACCACACCAAATAACTCCTGAATCCACGCACTCACAGAGACGTGCTGTTTCCTGACAATTAAACATGGCAGGAAGTCAAGAGATGAACATCAGAACCACAACAAGAACTCTGTTTTTACTTGAACCCACTGTGACTTCCGATCCTCCGTGGTTCTTCCACCGTGGCTCTCCTCCGCATGTTCTTTGTGGCTCTTCCCTCTCTGGTTCTTCCTCCGTGGTTCTTCCTCTCTGGTTCTTCCTATACTGGTTCTTCCCTCTGTGGTTGTTCCTCCTGTGGTAATTCCCATATGGTTCTTCCTTCTGTGGCTCTTTCCTCTGGTTCTCCGTGGTTCTTCCTCTCTGTGGTACTTCCTATATGGTTCTTCCTCTACTTTCCTTCCAGGTTTCTTCCTCTGCTTCTTTCCCTTCTGCTTCTTCCTCCTGGTTCTTCCTCCGTGGCTCCATATTCTTTCCAGCTTCTTCCCTCCGTGGTTCTTTCTCTGTCTTTCCTCTGTCGTTTCTTCTCCTCTGTCGTTTCTTCCTCCGTCGCTCTTCGCTTCTTCCTCCGGTTCTTTCTCTGTGGTTCTTCCTTCCGTGGTTCTTCCTCCTGGTTCTTCCCCTCCATGGTTCTTTCTCTGTGCCTCTTCCTCCACATGGTTCTTTCTCTGTGCTTCTTCCTCCGTGGTTCTTCCTTCCAGGGTTCTTCCCTCCATGGTTCTTTCTCTGTGCTTCTTCCGTGGTTCTTTTCTCTGTGGTTCTTCTCCTTCTGTCGTTCTTTCCCTCCGCTGTTTTTCCTCTGTGGCTCTTTCCTTCCGTAGTTCTTCCTTCTGATTCTTCCTCCGCTGTTTTTCCTCTTCAGGGTTTTTCCTCCGGGCTGCTCTTCCTTCCAAGTTCTTTCCTCTGTTGTTCTTCCTCTCTGGTTCTTCTCTGTCGCTCTTCTCCGTGGCTCTTCCTCCGTGGTTGTTCCTCTGTGGCTCTTCCTCTCTGGTTCTTTCCTCCGTGGTTCTTCCTCTCTCTGATTCTTCCATATGGCCTTTTTCCACCGTCGCCTTGCTCGTATTGTTCCTCTGTGGCTCTTCTCTCTGGTTCTTCCTTGGTTCTTCCCTCTATGGTTCTTCCTCTGGCTCTTCCTCCGTGCTTCTTCCTCTCTGGCTCCTTCCTCCAGTTCTCTCCAGGTGTCTCCTATATGGTTCTTCCTCGCCTCTGCTTCTTCCTCCTATGGTTCTTCCTCTCTGTTTCAATTTCTTTCTTCAGCTTCTTCCTCCGTGGTTCTTCCTCTCTGGTTCTTCTTCTGTGGTTCGGTGTCGCTCAATCAGAGGCGTCTCTGCGAGTGGTGGATACATGGTTTCTGGAGTTGGAGGTGGTTGTACTTACCTTGTATCTCCTCTTCAGGTTGTCCCACTTCTTGGCTAACTGGTCCGTGGTCGCTTCTCTGCAGACCGAGCTCGCATAAGAATCGCTCTGAAACCAACACAAACTGAGCTGTGAGCATCACAGAGAACAAGCTGTCAGCCAGCGGCAACACTACACTGTCACTGACTTAAACAGAACTGGTCTGACTTCAGAACTCCGTCCAGACTTAATTTGATTTGCTCTGGCTGTAAGTAAAGCAACACTGAATCACCCAGGCTGGTTTGGCTGAATGCTTTGCTCAGAAGAGCGCCGTTAGCAAAGCCTGAAAGCTTGATTATCCTTCTCCTGCTCCGGCTCATTACTGAGGAGGGGAGACACGCTTATAGGTAACACATCAGGAGAGGGGAGAGAAAGGAGGAGGAGGAGAGGGAGGTATAGAGAGAGAGGAGGAGGAGGAGGAGGAGAGGAGAGGAGGAGGAGGAGGAGGAGAGATATATATGAGGAGGAGAGAGAGAGAGAGAGGAGGAGAGGAGAGGAGGAGGAGGGGGAGGAGAGGAGGAGGAGGAGGAGGATGAGGTGAGAGAAATGAGGAGGAGGAGAGGATGGGAGAGAGAGAGGAGGAGGAGGGGAGGAGGAGGAGAGAGAGAGAGGAGGAGAGGGAGAGTGAGTGAGAGAGAGAGAGAGAGAGGAGAGGAGGAGGGGAGAGTAGGAAGAGGAGGAGGAGGAGGGAGGAGGAGGAGGAGGACGAGAGAGAGAGAGAGAGGAGGAGAGGGGAGAGAGAGGAGAGAGAGAGAGAGAGAGAGGTGAGGAGGAGGAGGAGGAGGAGGAGAGGGAGGAGGAGGAGGAGGAGAGAGAGGAGGAGGAGGAGGAGGAGAGAGAGAGGAGAGAGAGGAGGAGGGAGGAGGGAGAGAGAGGAGGAGGAGGAGGAGGAGGAGGAGGAGGAGGAGGAGAGGAGGAGGAGGAGGAGGGAGGAGTGATGAGGAGGAGGAGGAGGAGAGAGAGGAGGAGGAGGACTGAGAGAGAGAGGAGGAGGAGGAGAGGAGGAGGAGGAGGAGAGAGAGGAGGAGCAGAGAGGAGGAGAGAGGGGAGAGAGGGAAGAGAGAGGAGGAGGAGAGAGGGAGGAGAGGAGAGGTGAGAGAGAGTAGGAGGAGGAGGAGGAGGAGGAGGAGAGAGAGGAGGAGAGGAGGAGGAGAGGAGGGAGGAGGAGAGAGAGAGAGGAGAGAGGGGAGGAGAGGAGGGGAGAGAGAGAGGAGGAGGAGGAGGAGGAGGGGAGAGAGGAAGAGGAGGGAGGAGGAGGAGGAGAGTGGAGGAGGAGAGGAGGAGAGGAGGAGGATGAGGACTAGTGAGAGAGAGAGAGGAGGAGAGGGAGGAGGAGGAGGGGGAGAGAGAGAGAGAGGAGGAGGAGGAGGGGAGAGGTGAAGAGGAGGAGGAGGGGAGAGAGGAAGAGGAGGAGGAGGAGGAGAGGAGGATGGGAGGGAGGAGGAGAGAGAGGAGGAGGAGGAGGAGGAGGAGGAGGAGAGAGAGAGAGGAGGAGAGGGAGGAGGGGCGAGTAAGAGAGAGAGGAGGAGGAGGGGAGTGGGAGAGAGAGAGGAGGGGAGGAGGAGGAGGAGTGGGGAGGAGGAGGAGAGGAGGAGGAGAGAGAGGTGGAGTGAGAGGACGAGAGAGAGAGAGAGGAGGAGAGGAGGAGGAGGAGGGGGAGAGAGAGAGGAGGTGAGAGAGAGGAGGAGGAGGGGGAGAGAGGAAGAGGAGGAGGAGGAGGAGGAGAGGGAGGAGGGAGGAGGGAGGAGAGAGAGCAGGAGGAGGAGGAGGAGGAGGAGTGAGAGGAGGAGGAGGAGGGAGGAGGAGGAGGGGGAGGAGGGGGAGGAGAGAGAGGAGGAGGAGGGGGAGAGAGAGGAGGAGGAGGAGGAGGAGGGATATGAGTGAAGAGGAGGAGAGGAGGAGGAGGAGGGAGGAGGAGGAGGAGGAGAGGAGGATAAGGAGGATCCAGAGAGGAGAGAGGAGGAGGGAGGATATGAGGAGAGGAGAGGAGAGAGGAGGAGAGAGGAGAGGAGAGAGAGGAGGAGGAGGAGGAGGAGGAGGGAGGGGAGAGGAAGAGGAGGAATGAGGAAGAGGAGAGGGAGGAGGAGAGGAGGAGAGGAAAGAGAGAGAGAGAAGAGGGGAGGAGTGGAGGGGAGAGAGAGAGGAGGAGGAGAGAGAGGAGGAGGAGGAGGAGGAGGAGGGAGAGGAAGAGGAGGGAGGAGGAGAAGGAGGGAGGAGGAGGAGAAGGAGGAGGAGGAGAAGGAGGGAGGAGGAGGAGGAGGAGGAGGAGGAGGAGGAGGAGGAGGAGAAGAAGAAGAGGGAGGAGAAGAGGAGGAGAGAAGAAGAAGAAGAGGATTAGGAGGAGGAGGAGGAGGAGGAGGAGATGTGGTAGTACCATGTATGTAGTACTGTGTGTAGTACTGGTCGTACTCTTGTAGGAGCACTCCGTCATCCTGTGTAGTGTGTAGTAATATGTAGTACTCTGTGTGTAGTGTGTAGTACTGTGTGTAGTACTGGTCGTACTCTTGTAGGAGCACTCCGTCATCCTCCTCCAGCCCATCGGGACTCCCTCAGCAGGAGGAGCCTCCGTGTGAACCGTCCCATCATCCTCTGCGGTTTCTGCTGCCACCGTGTCCTCCATCTCCGTTTTGATGAGGAACTCCAGGATGTCAGTGTTCTCCTGGTTCTGGTTCTGTTGACTGTTGCAGCGGTGACTGGTGTTGCCGCTGGTCTCCGGACTCAGGACGAGGTTGCTGTTGTAGAGGCGACCCTGCATGGCTTCATCCATGATGTGGAACCAGGGCCATGACTCGACCACGCCCCCGATCCCGTCCTGACCCTGATAGGGCTGCTTCAGGTCCTGGAACAAGAGGCCACGCCCACTTCAAGACAGGACGCTGCTGACAGCTGTAGCTACTGTTAGCTAATGTTAGCTCCGTTTGTTAGCTGCTGTTAGCTAATGTTAGCTCCGTTTGTTAGCTCTGTTTGTAAGCTGCTGTTTGTTAGCTTCTGTTTGTTAGCTCTGTTTGTTAGCTCTGTTTGTTAGCTGCTGTTTGTTAGCTGCTGTTTGTTAGCTCTGTGTGTTCGCTGCTGTTTGTTAGCTGCTGTTAGCTCTGTTAGCTCTGTTTGTTAGCTGCTGTTTGTTAGCTGCTGTTTGTTAGCTCTGTTTGTTAGCTGCTGTTTGTTAGCTCTGTTTGTTAACTGCTGTTAGCTCTGTTTGTTAGCTCTGTTTGTTAGCTGCTGTTTGTTAGCTCTGTTTGTTAGCTGCTGTTTGTTAGCTCTGTTTGTTAGCTGCTCTTAGCTCTACAGACACATCTTGTCACATTGCTTCCTCTGTTTCACACACTGCACAGCTCTTATCATATAAATAAACTCATATTTTGTATCATTTTTAAGTGTGTGTGAAAACTGTGCCGTCCTCTGCTGTTTCCTTCTGTCTGTTTTTGGTCGAGGATGAAATCAGAAAATATTCAGATGAGGAGATTAGTATTCGATAGTTGCAGACTAATCGATGGATCAACAGACAGTTGTGGCTCTCATGCAGCCTCTGCGTCAGACAAATTGAGTGTAAATCATGACCCTCGTCTCCTCGCTGAGCTCAGGTGACTTACCCGGCCGGCAGCCCCACCTGGCCGGCAGCCTCACCTTGTATTTGGTCCGCAGGTTGTCCCACTTCTTGGCGATCTGGTCTGCGGTCAGCTTCCCTTCCAGGCCGAGTCCCTTCAGGATGGTGCTGAGGATCAGAACAGGGTCAGCTGGTACCAAACTCACCATCACGACTCTGAACACCCGGACCGGACCGGACTGCTTACCTCCACGCTATCTTGGCAGAGTTCCTCTTCCCCGTGAACAGAGCCTCGTTTGACGCCCTGAACTCGATCAGCCTCTTCACGTCCTCCTCTGTCACTGTGGAGAGGTCAAAGGTCAGCCAGCAGGTCAGGCGTCATCACAACCACAGCGTTACCCTGGTTACTCACTTTTATAAGAGTTCTCTGTGAACGGAGGTAGCGGGCTGAGGACGGACTCCATCGTGACCATGAAGAGGGTCCGTGTTCCGCTCCGGGGGGCAGCTAGGGAGTGAGGGAGGAGGCAAGGGAAGGAACAAGGAGGGGTGGAAGTGTGCTGGTATTCAGGCCCGATGCTAACTACATCCGCTAGCGCATCCTGCAGCTTCCCGGGCTCGGTCCTTCCTACAGCAGCGGCTGTCCGTCCATCACGTGGCCGCCCCGGTACAAGTTTAACGGGAGTCTGACCGGGAGGCGGGGAGCTCGAGCTCTCTCTCCTCCGGGGCGAGCCGTTAAAAAGAAGCAGGCAGCTCTGTTAGCTCAGGAAGCTAACCCCCAACAACAAACCCGACACGGAGCGCGGCTTCCCGCCACACGACGACACCGGTTTCCGTTAGCTCGAGCTAATTCTGACCCGGGCTGTGTGACGTCGCGTCATGCCATCGCCCCCGGCATGAATTAAACCGTTAAACGGAGCCGTTAACCGTTAAACGGAGCTAGCCCCGCATCCCGTTTCCTCTGCCCTGAGAGCGGGGTGCGTTTGATATCCTCACCCCCACCGTCTGGCCTCCGTCACGTGACCTACAGCTGCGGGGAGGGGGGCGGGGTTAGACGGAAACATAAATAATAATTATTTTATATATTCAGTAAAGTTTGAATAATTAACGAGTCAAATATATTTATGTAAATATTATTTACAACACGTGACAAACAATCAAATATAAACATTTAATTTATTTCAAAGTATTCAGTCAGAAAGTAACTAAGTACTGTTTCTGTTTCATGCTTCATTAAACTTCAGTTTGATTTACTCCATTACATTTGTCTGTAGTTACTGATTACTGTTTACATGACAGATGAACTGCTGTAGTTCTCCTTCACTGCTTCAGGAGGAGGAGGAGCCAGTTCAAGATCCTCCTCCCCATCATCATCATCACCATCATCATCATCATCACCATCATCATCATCATCACCATCATCATCATCACCATCATCATCATCATCATCATCATCACCATCATCATCATCATCACCATCATCATCATCATCATCACCATCATCATCATCATCACCATCATCACCATCATCATCACCATCATCATCATCATCATCATCACCATCATCATCATCACCATCATCATCATCATCACCATCATCATCATCATCATTATCACCATCATCATCATCACCATCATCATCATCATCACCATCATCATCATCATCACCATCATCATCATCATCATCATCACCATCATCATCATCATCATCATCATCATCACCATCATCATCATCATCACCATCACCATCATCATCATCCTCCTCCTCCTCCTTCGCTTTGTTGCCACCTACAGGCGGTTTGTTTGTATTAGTGTTTTAGATCGATACAATAAAAATACAATAGAATAAAATACTGAGGAGGAAAAAAATACAAATAAAAACACTTAAAAACACAAGATAGATAGGTAGATAAGGTGCAGTGGCAAGATGATGGTAATAAGGGGCGGCGTCCTCGCTGCAGAGGCCCAGGGATCAAATCTGACCTGTGGACCTTCGCCTCTCTCTCTCTCTCTCTCTCTCTCTCTCTCTCTCTCTCTCTCTCTCTCTCCATCTGTAAACATACCTGTCTCATTAATGCACGTGACATCCATTGCACGTCTGTCCGTCCTGGGAGAGGGATCCCTCCTCTGTGGCTCTTCCTGAGGTTTCTTCCACCTTTTTTCCCTGTTAAAGGGTTTTTGTGGGCAAGTTTTTCCTCACTCGAACCGAGGGTCTAAGGACAGAGGGTGTCACTCCCTGTACAGATTGTAAAGCCCTCTGAGGCAAACTGTGTTTGTGACTTTGGGCTATATAAATAAAATTTTATTTGATTTGAACAAAAGAAATCAGCTTCTAAGATGTAATTTAATGTTTCTGTTTCTAAAAATAAAGAAAAAAAATCTTCACTTTACTTTAATTAGTTTATTGATTTTTTTTTAATTATTGTTGGACATTTGAACATGGGGACTTATGGAGACTGACTCACTCCTGGAGCCAGCCTCAAGTGGACGTTTGAGGAACTGCAGTTTGTGTTTCACTTCACAGACATGCAGGTCGATGTTTGGAGCTGCTACGTGACAAAACTCGTTCGTATTTTATTTTGAAGGCCCGTACCGGAAGCACTGCCTTGTTTTTCCTGTTGTAACTTGACGGTCGTGGTGGGGTTGATGGAGGGTGGAGGATGTGATGGAGGAACAAACGATGCAGTCCAGCTTCACGTCGACGTGAATTAAAAAAAAGAACATCTTATGGTTTTTGGAGCGCGAGCTGCTTTAACGGGTGACAGGTAACATCACGTGACTCACTAAGACGATGTGCTCATTAATGAAACAGCTGATGTAAACAACAGGAGATCAACATGACAGCTCACAGCCTGTGTGTGTGTGTGTGTGTGTGTGTGTGTGTCATGTCCTCGAGCATCATCAGTACTTATTAATATGAAATAATTCAATATGTAACGACACAAAATACTTGATTACAAGTCTTAAATAGTATAGTAGATTTATTTATTATTTATTTATATTTATTTATATATATTTAGATTTATTACATTAGTATTGTGATGTTGTTATTAAAGCTGATCATCAGTGTGAGAGGTTCTCGACCTGAGGGGCTAGGCCCTCCAAAGGGTCACCAGATAAATCCGAAGGGTCGTCACACGCCGCCAACTGCATGACCAGATCACATCCTGGTCCCGTGATATGTGGACCTTCACGTGTGATGAAACAAAACTCATTTCAGCTGCTACAGATGTGTCATGTCCAGCTGTGTCATGTCCAGCTGTAGAGGGACAGATGTGTCATGTCCAGCTGTGTCATGTCCAGCTGTAGGGGACAGATGTGTCATGTCCAGCTGTGTCATGTCCAGTTGTAGAGGGACAGATGTGTCATGTCCAGCTGTAGAGGACAGATGTGTCATGTCCAGCTGTGTCATGTCCAGCTGTAGAGGGACAGATGTGTCATGTCCAGCTGTGTCATGTCCAGCTGTAGAGGGACAGATGTGTCATGTCCAGCTGTGTCATGTCCAGCTGTAGAGGACAGATGTGTCATGTCCAGCTGTGTCATGTCCAGTTGTAGAGGACAGATGTGTCATGTCCAGCTGTGTCATGTCCAGTTGTAGAGGACGGATGTGTCATGTCTAGCTGTGTCATGTCCAGTTGTAGAGGACGGATGTGTCATGTCCAGCTGTGTCATGTCCAGTTGTAGAGGACAGCTGTGTCATGTCCAGTTGTAGAGGACAGATGTGTCATGTCCAGCTGTAGAGGGACAGATGTGTCATGTCCAGCTGTAGAGGGACAGATGTGTCATGTCCAGCTGTGTCATGTCCAGTTGTAGAGGACGGATGTGTCATGTCCAGATGTGTCATGTCCAGTTGTAGAGGATGGATGTGTCATGTCCAGCTGTAGAGGGACAGGTGTGTCATGTCCAGCTGTAGAGGGACAGATGTGCCATGTCCAGCTGTGTCATGTCCAGCTGTAGAGGGACAGATGTGTCATGTCCAGCTGTAGAGGGACAGATGCGTCATTTCCAGTTGTAGAGGACAGATGTGTCATGTCCAGCTGTAGAGGACAGATGTGTCATGTCCAGGTGTAGAGGACAGATGTGTCATGTCCAGCTGTGTCATGTCCAGCTGTAGAGGACAGATGTGTCATGTCCAGCTGTAGAGGGACAGATGTGTCATGTCCAGCTGTAGAGGACAGATGTGTCATGTCCAGATGTGTCATGTCCAGCTGTAGAGGACAGATGTGTCATGTCCAGCTGTGTCATGTCCAGCTGTAGAGGACAGATGTGTCATGTCCAGCTGTAGAAGACAGATGTGTCATGTCCAGCTGTAGAGGGACAGGTGTGTCATGTCCAGGTGTAGAGGACAGGTGTGTCATGTCCAGGTGTTGGTAGTGTTGTAGAGGAGGTCCTCTCTGAAGAGCTGGAGGTCTTCAGGAGGTCTGTGAAGGTAGAGAGGGACGCCCCTGATCTGGTAGGAACTGGTAGGACGTTCCACCAACGGGGAACAACAGACAGAAAAGTTTGGATTGTCCTGAGCGTACGGGTGGCTCTCTGAGAGGTTCAGCTGGAGGTGGTGTTCCTTCATCCATGTGGAGATATCTAAGAGAGAGCGAGGGGTCGTCAGGAGGACATGACATGTCATCTGCATAGCAGTGATAGGAAAAGCCATGTGAGCAGATAACTGGATCCAAGGAGGTGGTGTAGAGAGCACATAGAATGAAGGGGCCCCAGTACTGAGCCGCTATGGGGTGCCTCAGGGCTCGATGCTGGGGCCCCTTCAGATGCTCTCTTTTGGTCAAAGTTGCTTGGATCCAGATAACATACTTACTGCACCTGTAAACCTAAATGTGTGTGTTCAGGTGTGTGTGTATTCAGGTGTGCAGCATCATGTTGGCGAGGAAGGGCCTCCTGCCGGACGGTTTTCTACTGACCCGTCTGGCAGAGGACCAGAACCAGCCGAACCGGAGCCGCTCCAGATCTCAGAGAGCTCGCTTCATCACCAAGACCGGATCCTGCAATGTGGCCCACAAGAACATCAGAGAGCAGGTAGTTCCTCGGGTCTTTAGTACTGGACTACCTGGTTCAACATGACCCACATTCTTGTCTGTCCAGGCTTACTTCCTGTTGTCTTCTTCGTGGGTTTCAGGGTCGCTTCCTGCAGGATGTCTTCACCACCATGGTGGACCTGAAGTGGCAGCACTCCTTCCTCATCTTCACCTCAGCCTTCCTCTGCTCCTGGATGCTCTTCGCCATGATCTGGTGGCTCCTGGCTTTTGCTCACGGAGACCTGGAGCCACGCGACCCCAACGGCGAGCCGGGCCCCATCCCCTGTGTCACCGCCATCCACTCCTTCACCTCAGCCTTCCTCTTCTCCATTGAAGTCCAGGTGAGAGCTGGTCCAGGTCCTGGTCTCGTTGATCAGATGTTTCTGTGAGCACTGACGTCCCCTCCTGTCCTGCAGGTGACCATTGGGTTTGGTGGCAGGATGGTGACGGAGGAGTGTCCTCTGGCCATCACCGTGCTGATCATCCAGAACATTCTGGGTCTGATCATCAACGCCGTGATGCTCGGCTGCGTCTTCATGAAGACAGCGCAAGCCAACCGCCGAGCGGAGACGCTCATCTTCTCTAGAAACGCCATCATCGCTCCACGAAACGGTCGTCCCACCTTCATGTTCAGAGTCGGAGATCTGAGGAAGAGTATGATCATCTCAGCCACCGTCCAGCTGCAGGTGACGTCTCCATCCACAACCTCCTAACCCTAACCCATCCACATCCCTGACACGCTGACAAGACAACGTCTGCCCACAGTCCAAAGTTCAAGTTCTGGAACTGTCCAACAGTCAAAACAAGCAAAGAGACAAACATGACCACAAAAAGAGGCGAGATGCCAAACAACTACACAAACAACACTGTTTTAAAGACACGCAACATGTCCACACTCAACTACAAAGAGACAAACTGTTTTAAAGACACACAACACGACCACTAAAGGTTCAAAGAAACGCAGATACAGAAAACTGCCTCAGGACTACAAAGACAATGCAAAACGACCAGAAAAAGAAGCAAGTTTAACTCAAAGAGACGCGAGACAACTACAGAGAGTTGTAAACGACTCTGGCTCCACGTTAGCTGTGTCCCTTGTTTCCAGTGTTTCTGCTAAGCTAAGCTAAGCTGTCTTTCTAACTGGCTTCATATTTACTGTGTAGAACTTCACTCAGAAAGATGGTTGAACTGAAGCGACTGTTCAACGTTGTTTGAACGTTTTCCCTCTAGGTGATCCGGCGGACGGTGACGGCGGAGGGCGAGGTGATCCCAGTGTCCCAGCTAGACATCCAGGTGGAGAACCCTCTGAGGAGTAACGGCATCTTCCTGGTTTCTCCTCTGATCATCAGCCACACCATGGAGCGAGGCAGTCCTCTGTACGAGCTCTCCGCCCAGACGCTGGCCTCTGAGGACCTCGAGATCATCGTCATCCTGGAAGGTCAGGAAAGACCTGAAGACTTGTGTTTTCACTAATACTGATTTATGAGTAGTTAATTACTTTATTTGTTGTGTTAGTATTCAAACAGCTGCTGGAAACTCTGAGACAGGAAATGTTCAAAACTAGGAGCTAAAAGAGGCCAAAAGCCAGCTGACGTATCTCAGAATGCTTTGACCAAACAACCTGCAGAACTACAAACACTTAAATTAATTCATTAAAATAAAAAATGCCCTCAACACATACAGAGAGTTCAAATTCTGACAAAAAGAGACAGCAAAAGACTCTGGCTCCATGTTAGCTGTTTCATATTAGCTGTACTGTGTACTATACTGACGAGTATTCACAGTGTTTTCTGGTCTTTGAGTGTTTAACCGGCATCCCAGTTTATTTCAAATCAGTCGACATGTTAATAATAACAATGAGGTCAAACAGGAAATGACCTCGTTAAGGCTGTAAACACCTGCAGCTGTCCTCACGCTCACTCTCGTTTCAGGAGTGGTGGAGACCACCGGCATCACCATGCAGGCCCGGACCTCCTACGTACCCGAGGAGATCCTGTGGGGGCGGCGCTTCGTCTCCATCATGACGGAGGAGGACGGACGATACTGTGTCGACTACTCTAAGTTCGGCAACACGGTTGCTGTCAGGATGCCGTCGCTCAGCGCCAAGGAGCTGGACCAGACCAGGGGGGTCCAGGAGGGCAGCTCCGACGCTCAGCTCCAGGGGTGGGGGCTGGTCCGAGCCGGCAGAGGAGGCTTCCGCAGAGGAGGCCGCACCTGCGATAACTCCGCCTCTCAGCCGTGGTACGTCCAGGCAGAGAAGATGGAGAAAGAGGTGGAGAAGAAAGGACAAAAGAAGACGGTGCAGCTGGAGGTGATCGGACGACAGATGGAGGACGACCAGCTGGGAGAGATGAGCGACTGAAGGCCGACAAACAGGAACAGGAAATACAGAACACATGGCATCCTGCGGTGTAGTTACTGCAACCACCTCGCTTCACCCTCTTCTTCTTGTAACATCACGAGTCTGAAGATTATAACTGTAAATAAATCTGACACACTTTAAACAAACAACACACAACAGGTCAGATACTTGTTAGTACTCCTTTATGTAGTACTCTGTGTACTCTCTGGTGTAGTGCTCTAACCTCAGCAGTGTAGTGATCACAACATTGGCTCCACCATCTGACCTCCAGACCATAAATATAAATCATCTGTCCACATGTATCATCTTCATGCTAAGCTAAGCTAAGCTAAGCGGCTGCTAGCTGTAGCCTCACAACATGTTGAGCTCAGACTGTTTATTTGTCTCATTTAGTGAATCTCCTGTTGTATATAAGTCATATGAAGCCTGGTGCTATATACTCATGTCATATATATTTATGATGTTTAAATATGTTTTTGTATTTGATGTCAAACAGCAGCAGGACGACCTCAGTCTGATGACTCGTCATGGACACGCTTCTTTATTTGACAGGAAAGATGAATATGGACAGTAAAGGGGGAATTAGTCAGATAGTTAGCTAACATTAGCTTTCAGTTGTAACCGGCTCGCTAATGATTGATTGATTGATTGATTGATTGAAGAGACTTTGTGAGGCTGATAAATGGAAACAAAAGAGACCTAAAGAAACGTGACCAATCCTGAAGATGAAGTCAGACATGTTCTTCATGTAAATAAATAAATGAATGAGTTCATAAATGTAGTCGGACCACAGACTCAGGGCAGACAGAGGTGAAGATTTTTAAATGTAGACGTCAAACTGTTTATTAAAAACAGACAAACACATCAGAACTCATCGATGGCACCAACTTTCAGGATTGTTTTATTTGAATATAAAAAATAAAGAATGTCATTATAATATAAAACGATAGACTGGAGCAGGATTATAAGAGAATGATGGAGGACACAGCAAATACTGAATATAATGTCAATTTGAAATAAAACAGGAAGTTGTTACCAGGGAGAAAGGTTCATGTTTTAATTATTGTTAAACTGCTTTAAAATATGTAAATGAGCAAACAGGTGAAGCAAGTGAAGATCACTTTGTTATTGACCTGAGATCCTGTGAGCGCCACCTGTGAGGCGACTACAACACTCACTTTAGTTCATGTTAGTGAAGTACAAACAGCTGCAGCCACTCAGACCCAACACCACCAAACGCTCAGCAGTGACCCCACCAGAGCCAGGACGGGCGTCGCCATGGTGACGGCGTTGCTGGAGTTGCACAGGTTGCTGCTGCAGCAGCGATAGGTGAAGCCGGAGACGGCGGGAAACATCTGACTGAGACGAGAGTTATCGCAGTCTGTGTACCGGATACACTGACGGATCGTCTTCCCACCTGGAGACACAACAACACAGGAAATTACAATTTTTTACCAAAAAACTGCAGTTCCTCAAACGTCCACCTGAGGCTGGCTCCAGAAGTGAGTCAGTCTCCATAAGTCCCCATGTTCAAATGTCCAACTTCACAGCAGAAATAAACATGTTTACAGCCTGGTACAAAAAACAGTTTTGGTCTCTATAGCTAATTTCCCCGTTCATGACAACTGTACTGAGGGTGAATTTATATACAACTCACCTGTTCACATTATATTAAGGCTTAAAGTTATGCAGGATTAAGAGCGTGGACGTTTTGATTGACAGGTGGGTGTGGTCATTGTGCATAAAGGAGTATAACAGTACTTCATAAATTCAACACATTGTGACTTAAATAAACAAATCTGACCTCGTTCACTCAGAGATATGCACGAGTCTTCATACGTGCACTCCTGCACGTTCTGACAGCGACCCGTGTAATCAGAGCATTTATAACAGCGAAGTCCAGAACCTGAAGTGAAGAAGAAGAAGATTTAACGTGGTTTATTACCCCAAAATCATTTCAGTATTAAAACTCAGACCTGCAGGCTGAAAACATCCAAAGAAACTTCATATTTCAACATAACATCAGGCTGAGTTATAACCTGTAAACCAAACTGTTACAAACCAAGAACGCAGTAACGGCTAACAAAGGCTACATCACATCAAAGCTAGCTTGTGACATAGCCACAGCTAGCCTCAGCTAACACCATAGCTTAGTTTACTTATTGATTTTCTTCTTGTTGTTATCTAGAAATGAAACTTATCCATTAAGTGTCTGTTACTCAGTTTGTGTTTCCACATTAATAAATCATCCAGGAGTTCAATCAGTTCATCACGGAGACAGCGAAACAAACATGTAGCTGGTTCTGCCTCTGTCAGAGCCCCCATCACAGAACTGCACTAAACCTACCTGTCACCTTTTTCTACCTGTCACCTTTGCACCGTGTACCCTGTACAACACTCCAAATACTGGAACATAGACTTCATATCATGTGATATGAGTTAATATAAACCGTATTGATATTATACATCATATTTATACAATATTCTATTTACATATTCTTATACTCATAGTATATTATCTATAGTATGTATATCTTGTATAGTCAAGTATTTATATGCATATATTATACCTATACTATATATCACATTATATCTTATGTATCTTATGTGTGTGTGTGTGTACATATTATATATATTGCAGTTGTATGTATGTACGCCCACCTTGCACATATAACACATTTCTATGTGTATATTATTATTATTATTATTATTATAATATACTGTTATTATACTGGTATTATTATTCAGTACTAATATCATCTTGCCACTACTCTACCTGTTTATCTTCTTTTTTCTTGTCCTATTCTGTTTTTTTGTTTTGCTTTGTTTTTACTTTTTTCTACCTCAGTATTTTATTCTATTTTATTTTATTGTATTCAAATACTGGACTGCTATGACGACCTAATTTCCCGGGCATGAATAAAGTCGTCTGTCTGTCTATTCTGAATTATTTTGGCCTCGCTCCAGCTGACGGAACTAACCAGAGTTAACCAGAGCTAACTGGAGTTAACCAGAGCTAACCAGAGCTAACTGGAGTTGACCGGAGCTAACAGGAGCTAACTGGAGCTGACTGGAGCTGACCGGAGCTAACCAGGGCTAACCAGAGCTAACCAGAGCTAACTGGAGCTGACCAGAGCTGACCAGAGCTAACCGGAGCTAACTGGAGTTAACCGGAGCTAACTGGAGTTAACCAGAGCTAACCAGAGCTAACCGGAGCTAACTGGAGCTGACCAGAGCTAACCAGAGCTAACCGGAGCTAACTGGAGTTAACCGGAGCTAACTGGAGCTGACCAGAGCTAACCGGAGCTAACCGGAGCTAACTGGAGTTAACCAGAGCTAACCAGAGCGAACCGGAGTTAACCGGAGCTAACTGGAGCTAACCGGAGTTAACCAGAGCTAACCAGAGCTAACCGGAGCTAACTGGAGCTAACCAGAGCTAACCGGAGCTAACCAGAGCTAACCGGAGCTAACTGGAGTTAACTGGAGTTAACCAGAGCTAACCGGAGCTAACTGGAGCTAACCGGAGCTAACTGGAGTTAACCGGAGCTAACTGGAGCTGACCAGAGCTAACCGGAGCTAACTGGAGTTAACCAGAGCTAACCAGAGCGAACCGGAGCTAACCGGAGCTAACTGGAGTTAACCAGAGCTAACCAGAGCGAACCGGAGCTAACCGGAGCTAACTGGAGCTAACCGGAGCTAACTGGAGCTAACCAGAGCTAACCAGAGCTAACCAGAGCTAACTGGAGCTAACCAGAGCTAACCGGAGCTAACCAGAGCTAACCAGAGCTAACTGGAGTTAACTGGAGTTAACCAGAGCTAACCAGAGCTAACTGGAGCTAACCAGAGCTAACTGGAGCTAACCGGAGCTAACTGGTTAATTTGGTAGCAGCTGTTTCCTTGTTAGCTTAGCAGAGGGCAACACTGTGATAACATAACTTCAGTAGTCTGTATATAAACGTGTTCATTCATTAATGTTCAACATTTTATTTGACTTTACGTCATTAGAATAAAATAATAAATTCATTTATGAACATTTGTCAGCTCATCAGACTCGTCTGTAGCACATTAGTCGTCCATTATAGGAGAGTCCGTATTAAATATTAATGATGTAACATCTGTGATCATGTGACTTCTCTCTTCATGCTGCCTCCATAAACAAACAACATGATGATGCAACAGGAAACTTTGATACAGAGACACACATGAAACATGTCTGCACACAACATCTATCATCATCATCATCATCATCATCTTCATCATCATCATCTTCATCATCATCATCATCATCATCTTCATCATCATCTTCATCATCATCATCTTCATCATCATCATCATCATCATCTTCATCATCATCATCTTCATCATCATCATCTTCATCATCATCATCTTCATCATCATCATCATCATCATCATCATGAATAACATGCTGCAGCTCTCTGACAGTCTTTAAACATTTGATAGACTCGTCATCTGTTTCCTGTTTTCATCTGTCGTCTTCCTCTTTTAGTCACAATGGAAACAAACAGACTTCTATCTGCCTCCATGTGAAGGAGCAGGAGCTGTGAGGAGGTGTGAGGAGCTGAGAGGAGCTGTGAGGAGGTGTGAGGAGGTGTGAGGAGCTGAGAGGAGCTGTGAGGAGGTGTGAGGAGGTGTGAGGAGCTGTGAGGAGCTGTGAGGAGGTGTGAGGAGCTGTGAGGAGGTGTGAGGAGCTGTGAGGAGGTGTGAGGAGCTGAGAGGAGGTGTGAGGAGCTGTGAGGAGCTGTGAGGAGGTGTGAGGAGGTGTGAGGAGCTGAGAGGAGGTGTGAGGAGCTGTGAGGAGGTGTGAGGAGCTGAGAGGAGGTGTGAGGAGCTGTGAGGAGCTGAGAGGAGGTGTGAGGAGCTGTGAGGAGCTGAGAGGAGGTGTGAGGAGGTGTGAGGAGCTGAGAGGAGGTGTCAGTCTGTGTCGTCGTCTACTCACCCAAACCAAACATCCCCAAACAGACGAGCAGGAAGAGTCTGAGGCGCTTCATGTCGTCTCCCTGTGAGCGAGGAGTAAAGCAGACTGGAGAGGGAGTCGGCAGAAGGAGTCGGCAGAAGGAGTCGGCAGAAGGAGTCGGTGTGGAGCAGAGTGTCCGGCTGGGCTTGCTGATCCACAGTGACCCTGAGAGACAGACCACAGTTGACTGAGAACAGCTCTTTGTCCAGAGGACCACAAAGACTGACTGTGTGGACAAACGTCCTCCTCCTCCAACAACCACTGACTCACTGACGCTGACACACACACACACACACACACACACACACACACACACATATATATTTATGTACAGAAAAAAAAGAAAACAGATGGTGGAAAAAATCGAGGAGTACGTCCATCACAGCAGGAAGTTTGATGAAGTTTTTCTGTCTTTGGTGCATTTCTATCGCAGTGGCAGTTTGTCATTCCATCCAACGAACTGCAAATGCTTTTGGACACGCATCCGCTGCTTTCATACAACTCTCTGCTGAATGCTGAAGTCATTCATATAAAACTAGCAGTCCTCATTTCATTGCTTGAGTCATTAAAAATGTTGAACTAGTCAAAATCTGTCAAATTTGATACTTTTTTCATCTTTTTGTCCTGAAACGTCTCCTAAGTTGAAGCTCAGCTTTCACTGATGAGAAGGGCTGTGTGAAGCATTAGTACCAACGATGAAAGCAGGACACAGCGTGTACTATTTCTACAATACTGTGACACAAATGGAAGGTCAGCCTCGTGGAAGAGGGGTGAGGGTGCGGGGAGGAAGGGGAAGTGGACCAAACGGGAAGAGGAAGAAGAGGCCAAGCACATCGTTGTGGATCATGTTGTCAATCACGGCCTCACAGTGGCTGCAGCTGGTTGAAGGTTGCAGCCACTGTACATTCAGTTATTCAGACATCTGGTGGGAGAGCAGGTGTGTCTAAGTGTGCACAGCACTGCTGTCACTGTGTCATACATGAAGCCTGCAGTGGGACTGAGACTCACAGCTTTAGTATTGCAGTGTACAGCAGTGTTACAGTACAGATTTGCCATACTTACTGTAGTTTTACTCTGCACCACATAGATTGCTAGACAACCTTGCAGAGGTGGAACTCAACAAGAGGAAGCCATTTGTGCAACGGTGATTGCAAACAACGGCGTAAGGTTGAGAGAGATACAAAGTGCTGTTACAGACGATGACATCTTTGGGAATACTGAATCTGTTTCAATCACTACAACTGACAGAGTGCTCAGCAGACATGAAATGCACACGCACAGTACGTACAGGTAAAACATGGATGTGTTCTATGCGTACTAAGGTTCAGTGCTGTAAACTGTTTACTTTGTGTACTGTCATGCACTACACTTACATTACACACATACACAGTTCTGTGTATGTGTGTAACTGGAGACCATCTGAACAAGCATGCTGTTTGGAGTAATGTGTTTTCAGACAGTGGTCTGCAGCACAGAGTTTTCTCCTCCTGGAGGTGGAAGGTGTGTGACCGGCCACGGATGCAGCATGTGATGACATCACTGCAGAGTCCTGCAGAGGGCGGATTCGCCACTCGAGGAGATACTTTTATTCGTATGATGTAGATGAAACTATGTGGCCAGACAGAGAGGAACGTCTGGGTGTGCATGAATGATTTACAGTACTATGTATGTAGTACAATCAGTTCCAGTACTGCAGTACTGTTTACAGTTGTGCACAGCTGTGAACACATTAGAACTGCAAAGACCATATGCAGTAAAAATGTGAAACATACATATTCAGTGTCTGGTACTCAGTTACCTCACTCAGTACAGTAATGTGTAACTTTACTAATTACTGCTGTGTGCAGCATTTTCAGGTAGTGTCACCAAGATCTGACTTTTGGATTGGAAAACATACAGAGTGAACTGTCACAATGAAAACAAGACAGAGCCATAAACAACGTTCATAACAACGTTCATAAACAACGTTCATAACAACGTTCATAACAACGTTCATAAACAACGTTCATAAACAACGTTCATACAATAATATAATACAATAAAAATACAACGAGTCAGGACTTTCATCCTGACGACACTGACACTTTCACTGACATCAATACTTCTGAGGAATGAGTTAATTGAGACGTCCCCGCAGACTGTCTAAAACCTGGACGTAGTCTCCGTGACGCCCCCGCAGGCTGTCTAAAACCTGGACGTAGTCTCCGTGACGTCCCCGCAGGCTGTCTAAAACCTGGACGTAGTCTCCGTGACGTCCCCACAGGCTGTCTAAAACCTGGACGTAGTCTCCGTGACGTCCCCGCAGACTGTCTGAAACATGGACGTAGTCTCCGTGACGTCCCCGCAGACTGTCTAAAACCTGGACGTAGTCTCCGTGACGTCCCCGCAGACTGTCTAAAACCTGGACATAGTCTCTGTGTCGTCCCCGCAGACTGTCTAAAACCTGGACATAGTCTCTGTGTCGTCCCCGCAGACTGTCTAAAATGTGTTGGCATGTGAATGTAGTACTACTACTCTGACTGAGTAAACAGTACTTCTTCCAGCAGTCTGTCTCGTCTCTCTCATGTGGGAGACTCTGGCGTTGGTTTGGCATGTGACTTTTCACCAGACGGAGACACCAGAGGCGTGCACTGACGCCATCACCAAAGTGCTAACCTTTAGATGTGGTTCTCCATAACAAACTCTGTGTTCTGCACCTGAAGACACTCTGACAGCTGAATGGATGAAACTTTGCTCCTTCTTCTTCTCTGATGTAACTCTAAGTTGATCTTGTTGAACGCTGCGCTGTGTGAAGCTTTTACAGACTGTTGTGTCACCACAGGCTGTGAGCACACTGACACACACACACACACACACACACACACACACACACACACACACACTCACACACACATACACTCTTTGGCTGGATGGATGTTTGTCATGTATCAGTCCCAGGCTGTGACAGACTCAGCTGCTGAACAGAGGACTGACTGTATCTGCATCCAGCTGCTGAGTGAAGCAAACATTCATTTTCATTGAGACTCCGTCACATTGGCTGCAGTCAGCACTGAAGAATCAATGTGACAGACAAACACCACACAGAGAGACATGGACACTATCATTTATTTGTCCACTGTCCCCGAGTCATCCATCAGGACGCCTTCTGGAGCCACAGAGGATTAAATATGTAGCTGAATGTCCAAACAAATCCACGTTAACACCCTTTACTTCATTAATTACTGCTCTGATAGATGCTTAGACAGTCTGCGGGGACGTCACAGAGACTACGTACAGGTTTTAAACAGTCTGCAGGGACATCACAGAGACTATGTCCAGGTTTTAAACAGTCTGCAGGGACATCACAGAGACTACATACAGGTTTTAAACAGTCTGCAAGGACGTCACAGAGACTACATACAGGTTTTAAACAGTCTGCAAGGATGTCACAGAGACTACGTCCAGGTTTTAGACAGTCATGGAGACTGAGATGTGAGTGACGTCAAACGTCAGCTCTGTGAGGACAAAGATGGTTTGATGGAGCTCGTCAGCAGCCAGAGTCACAGTTTGACCAGCAGCCAGCGTCCGTCTGTAATCAGATATATTCATAGAGTTCTGAGCTGTTGGCTCCTTCCTGTCCTCTCTGTCCTCTTTGTCCTCTCTGTCCTCACATTTTTTTCAGACTGCAGTCCAACTCTGCAGGAACTCTTTTCACACTGTGACATATCAACACAATGACTGCAAGAGACCCAGACCCAGACCTCTGACCCGGTACTGTTCTGCTTCCTGCCTCCTTCACCTCCTCCTGCGTCTCTTTCAAACAGTCTGACATGATTTATAGTTTGAAAACGATCCAATCAGAACAAAGAAACACTATGACATCACATGATTCATAATTATGCATAGAGGTGATTTGAGGACATCATCAGTTATTCAGCTCACCTGTTAGGCCTGTCGCTCTCAGGTGTGTCAGCTGACACACATCTTTTTGTGTTTCTTTTTATGCTCTCTTGTTGCCATGGTAACTGTTAGAAAACATGAACGCTCTACCTGATGATTTATATGACGTATATATGACGCATTCTAGACGAGCTGTGCTCAGTGATGCTCGTACACGTGTACGCCAAATTTCAGACACGTAGGTGAAATGCTGTGGCGGGCCTGCTTCGTTAAGTGTATCTAGGTGGCACTGTTGCTCATCGCAAAAATTCAAATGCAGATGTGTTCAGGACCGAAATCTCATCAATGCATTGAAATTTGGGGTAGGTCAGACCACGTACGCGTAAGTTAGAGCAACATTTACAGTCATGGCGAGACATCGATATTTGACGCGCCGTCACGGCCACGCCCTCTGATGAAAAGTTGAAATAATTTCTCAAATGTCAACACCAAAGCCTTGACAACATCCACACCTAGTTTGAGGTGGATATACTCAAACACTTTGGAGAAGGCTATCATCAAGTAAAGTATGACACTTCCTGCCGCCAACAGGTGGCGCTGTGTCTATAACTAAATATTGTTGTATAAATTTGTTCAGGCCTGGACTACAATCAAACGTGAAATTTCAGTCTGATTCAATAATGTATGTGTGAGTTACTCCCACTTCCTCTTTCATGGCGAAACATCAAACTTTGCCACGCCTCCACAGACACGCCATTTGACCAAAACTAAAAAGCTTCGCAATTTAATGTCACATGTGTCTTTAGATTCTACAGTTTAAATTTGAAGCCAATCTGACAAAATGTCTAGGAGGAGTTCGTTCAAATATGACCCCTTCTCAACCAGCCTGAAACACCAAAAATGGTGATATTCATTCCTAAATATCTCACTTCCTGTTTAATTTTAGCCGATTGTCCAAGAGACTTTTTTGTAGGTCTTACCATGTTCTACAATTTGGCTGAGTTTCATAACTCTGTGTCCAAAACTGTGGCGGGGCTGCCTCAAAGAAAAGTTCAAGGGGGCGCTATAGAGCGTTTTTGCCCCGCCCCCTAATTAATTATGCAGCCGAATTTTGCATAACATTGGTCTTAATAACCACAAGAAGTTTCAGACAGCTCTGACAAAGTATATGAAAGCCCAACAGTTTTGCCTGAAAATCAGCCAAAAAGTCAATGGAGTTCCAGATTTTGTCGAAAAAATCTGCACGTTTGACTTTGACAGGCCGTCACGGCCACGCCCTCTGATGAAAAGTTGAAATTCTCAAATGTCAAAACCAAGGCCTTGACAACATCCACACCTAGTTTGAGGTGGATATACTCAAAAACTTTGGAGAAGGTTATCGTCAAGTAAAATATGACACTTCCTGTCGCCAACAGGTGGCGCTGTATCCATAACTAAATATTATTGTATAAATTTGTTCAGGCCTGGACTACAATCAAACATGTGAAATTTCAGTCTGATTCAACAATGTATGTGGGAGTTACAGCCAAATTACTCCCACTTCCTGTTCCCTGGCGAAACATCAAAATTTAAAACGCAGCCACAATGAATTCCTTTAATGAAAAGTCAAAAGCTTCACAATTTAACATCGCCCATGTCTGTAGATCGTACGGTCCAAATTTGACAACGATCAAACCAAAGCTCTAGGAGGAGTTCGTCTTAGTACGAGGTGTGGAAATGTCCAAAATCGTGGCAAAATATGATATTTGATTCAAAATGGCGGACTTCCTGTTGGAGTTAGACCATGACTCCAAGAGGCTTTTTTGTGTGTCTCTGTATGTTACATACTCCCTCCAAATTTCATATACGTGGATGAAACCGTGTCGAGGGGCCTCCCCGAAAACTTACATGTAGGTGGCGCCGTAGAGCCATTTTTGTACGCCCATGCGCGAGACCCCTAAAATACGTAATTTTACACCCAACTTTGGGGGGGTAGGCAAATTTTCGTGAGTTTTCGAGTACATTTAGGCCGTCTAAAATGCGATTTACTTTTGGAAGAAAAAGAAAAAGAAAAAAAAAAAATAATAATAATAAAAAAAAATAAATAAATAAACATTAGAAAAACAATAGGGCCTCGCACTGCCAGTGCTCGGGCCCTAATAATTCTATGCTGCATCACAGTCATGTGTCTGACGTTCATAGACACCTGAAGACGGTTAATCCGGTGAGTCTGACGGAGCTCGTGCCTCTGCAGCAGCGTCACATCTGAGCTCTGACGTCATCTGACTGCTTTAAAAGTTTACCGTTATGTTACGTCATGAAACTATGAACTGTGCCGGACAGAAACTTACCGGAACCGGACCTCCGGTCGGTGACAGGTCGACGTCACGTTAGGGTTAGTGCACGTTACTACACACCACCCCGTTACATTGCCCTAGTGCATCATGGGAACCATGTCCCGTCCGGTTCATGTTGACAGAAGTTACCGAAACGTCCAATCAGAGGTGAGGTGTGATCATCATCACGTGATCACACACTTTGTATAAGCTGTTAGCATCACAACCATAGCTAACATGGAGCTAACATGGAGCTAACAAGGAGCTAACAGAGCTAACATGGAGCTAACAAGGAGCTAACAGAGCTAACATGGAGCTAACAAGGAGCTAACAGAGCTAACATGGAGCTAACAGGGAGCTAACAGAGCTAACATGGAGCTAACAGAGCTAACATGGAGCTAACAGAGAGAAAATATATTTGAAAAAAATAAGTTTCTATCTATCTTATCTATTGAAGATGGCTGACATAGCAGCTTCAGATAAACAGTCTTTTATTTTTAAAGCATTTGAAACAGAAAAACAAACAAACAGAGAAATCACCACAGATTTAGTCCAGCAGTGAAAAATGTCACAGTCGAGCAAAACATCGAATATGAAGAAGAAAAATCCGACTCCTCTCAGCTCTGGAGCCAGATTACAATCAGCCAGACGTCGGTATGAACATCAGATACACGATAATGATGTGGACCGAAGTTAAAGTGTCTTTGTACTGCACGCAAATCATTTAGAAAAACCAGCATCAGTCTGAAGCAGCTCAGGCAGCGTCGTACAAACATTATGCTTCAAAAATCAGGTTGGTTTATACAGAAATAACGGCATGCATACGATACGGACAACCACAATATGAAATAAAAAGTTTATCTTCAGTGAAGAGCATCATACAGCAAACACCCAGAAATACTTTGACATTTATTCTGTTTTATAATAAGAAGTATGGAACCAGAACTGGGAGTAGATTAGCTTAGCTTAAATTATCTCTCTGAAGCTAGCTTGACTCTGTTCAAAATTCAAAACTACATGGACAAACACCTCCAGCATTTCGTGTAATGAAACATTTTGTTTTTGAGCTTTGACGGGAGCTAGGCTAGCTGATTCCCTGTTTCCAATCTCTATGCTAAGCTAGGCTAATTGCCTCCCTGATCCAGGTCAGCACTGATGCTGCATTCATGTCACGTCAGCAGAAAGAGAAGAATGGGGTGAATTATTGTTGATCCGACTTATTCCAAGATGGTTACCCTGTTTTCTAACCCTAACCCATGAAGCTAACAGAGCTAACCATGGAGCTAACAGAGACAGCTTGTTATTTCAAATGATATGAACACAGCATTAGACTGATAACTTTCCACCATAAAGTGAATTTTTCCCAAAATGTCCAACTCTTCCTGTAACTGTAGGACACAAAGCAAATTTCACAATATTATAAAAACTAAAGCAAAAGTGATGCCGAGGTCATCCTGTACCTCTGCCATGTTACATTGAATCTTAATAATAATCATAAAATACTTAAATGTGCACTAAAAGCAACGGTTTACTAACGTCATGCAGCTTTTTAAAACTTATTTGAATAATTTGAAGCCTGAGCTTTGGCAAAGACTGAAGTTACCCTGATGATTACATCCAAACATGAAGCTGATACATCAGAGAAAAAGAACATATTTCAGATTTATCATACGCAGCAGTAAACATCCAAACAAATCTGGCAAAATACAGTATGGCATAGCAGGATAGCACCTTTTTCTTTCGGTTCTTGCATTCCATCATTATGGCACAATCATCAAATTCAAGAGAAAAATACTCTCCTTAAAAACAGGCTCAAAAGCATTTACAGTATATACAGTTTATACAATATATACAGTGTCTACATTTCATATAGAAATATAAAGCCTTTTTACATCCTTACACATTTCTGTCAGGCACTAACTGAATATCCCATTGTCAAATCAGCTGAAGCAGAGCGGCTCCACAGCACAGACGTTTAGTTTGACACTGATTGTTCCCAACGTATAACTGTCTTTTATTCTGGTAACAAGTGCGTTATTTTTAGATATGACGAGAGCAGGCCGCTCGGCAGCCCTCAGTTCACAATCATCAGTGAAAGAAGTCCGTCAGTCAGAGAAGATTTCAGCTCGATATCCAGCTGAACATGGACGATTATGAGACAGTCAGCCAACAGCAAAACAACTACAACCACACAGATGCTTAATAGTTTGTAGCTGCAGTTATTGGTGGTGGCTTTACAAGTTTTTATACTTTTCTGTCTCTTTGTAGTTGTTTTGTATCTCTTTGTGATTGTTTTGTGTCTGTTTGTAGTTGTTTTCTGTCTCTTTGTGGTTGTTTTGTGTCTCTTTGTGATTGTTTTATGTCTCTTTGTAGTTGTCTTATGTGTCTTTGAAGTTGCTTTGCATCCCTGTGGTTGTTTTGTGTCTCGGTGGTTGTTTTATGTCTCTTTGTGGTTGTTTTGTATCTCTTTGAAGTTGTCTTATGTCTCTATGTAGTTGCTTTGCATCTCTGTGGTTGTTTTTTTAGCTCTTTGTAGTTGTTTTCTCTCTCTTTGTGTTTGTTTTATGTCTCCTTGTGGTTGTCTTGTCTCTTTGTAGTTGTTTTACCTCTCTTTGTAGTTGCTTTGCATCTCTGTGATTGTTTTGTGTCTCTTTGTAGTTGCCATATGTCTCTTTGTAATTGTTTTGTATCTCTTTGTGGACCGGATATTTCAACTATTACTATGTCAGTGATTCTCAGTCATCTGGGTCTTAGTATCTAATGAAGTTTATTGCCGGCAACCAAAAGGTTTATCAGACCTGAAGAAGCCTCATGGACGAGAGGTGGAACTAGTCCAGTTGTCTACAATAACACTCATAATTGCACTGATTCAAATTACCTGCATTTTGTAGTACTACTGTAGTGTTGTAGTATTATTATATTGCAGTGCTACAACACTGGGTTTGCCTGTTAAATGTCAGGGTAGAACTCAGTGTTGACGTCAACACTGTGCAGGACAGACTTCTGATCAGCTGCTGACATCCTGTTCAACACCTCGGCTGACAGAGAGTAACTGCTGCCGGACTTCTCTTCAAACCAACTGTCCAATGCTCGCTTCCCATCAAAGTTAGCGATGGGCGGTCCATTAACTGCCACAGTCAGCAGGTCGTTCATCTGTTCCAGAGTCAGCCGGGAGCGGTTGTTCCTACACATCTTCTGCAGAGACCCTCGGCCTTTATCGCAGCAGGTTGTGGAACTTGGCTGGACCCGCACAACCTGTACAATCCGGTTCAGCAGAGGAAAACGCTGCTTGTACCTGCAGATGTGACTGATGACCTCCTTAAAACCATTCATACTGTAGTAATCTGCTTTCAGGTCTTTCCACTCCATCACCAGGCTGCCCCTGGCCTCTGACCTGACTTGGGAGCCCTCCTGACCCCCAGAAGGAATGGATTCCAAATGGTTGAATATCAGCTGGATTTCCTCCTCCCCGTAATCTTGTAGGTCTTCCCGGTTGTGAGGCCAGGTGGACAGGTCCAGGATCTTGCAGGCTTTGGCAAATGAACGGCTCTGCACGTCCAGCCTCTGCGACAGGATCCCTTGGCTTCTGTTGCAGATCTTTTCTCGGATGGACTGAAACTTGGACTCTGCAACACGCAGGTTCTTCAGAGCAACACCGTTGAAACTTTCACGGAAATTTTCCTCAAACTCCTGTAGATACTCTCCAGGACAGTCCACCAACTGGCCAATCTCCAGAATGGCCTCCTCTATCTTGGCTTCCACCTGTGACACAAGCAGGTACTCTCCTTGGAAAGTGAAGGCTAATCGTGAGAGAACAGCTATGATGTCCAGCAGGAAGTAGATGAGCTTTACAGACTGATAGTCCATGAGGAACTGGAGTAGGGTGAGAGCGATGGCTGCAGCGTCAGCCCTCTGTGTTTGGCTGCTGATCTCTTTAAGATGGGCAACTACCTCTAGGTAATCTTTGATTAGCGCATTGAGGACATTTGGTTCTCCAATGATCCATCGAATGGCTCTAATGTCTCCGAGGAACTCAGTCTCCTCTGACAGTGTCGGAGCGGTGGATCGCAGTTCGGCCATCATGCGAGGGGAGTAACGGTAGAAACTGAGGAGCTGCTTGAGGTTGTTTTCCAGATCCTCGAGGCAGGAGAGCTCCTTCCCACTGATGGCATCTAGCACCTCCAGATGGGGCCGATGGATCATGATAGGAAGACAGAGGATCCATGGAAAAGTCTTTTGTACAGCGATATACAGGTTGGCTCTCATTCCTGAAGAGATGTTGGTGCCATCTACCCCAAGTCCGACCACCAGCAAGTCCTGAAACCTGAGGCCGAGGACACCGAAGGCACGATCCATAGCCTGGAGATATCCGTCCACGCTGGCCATGCTAAGTCTCTGCAAGGACAGGAACTCTGTGTTTGGAGAGCCCTCACTGGTAATGAACTGGACGTAGACGGCTACCATGTCTGAGAAAAGGTCATCATTTTGGGCGTCCATTATGACACTTAAGAAGGGGGACAGGCGCATCTTCTCAGCCAGGTCTTCTTTCAAAGCTCGAGCGATGTGGTGAATAAGGATCTGACAGTCCCCTTCATTCATGTACTGGTCCACCACTTTGAGCTCACACCTCTTCAGAAGCTCTGCCAGGGGACGGAGGTCAGAGAAGGGCCGGCCCTCCAAAGCCAAATGGTACGCTGCATTGAACAGCAGCATCATATTTTTGCACATCTCCTCTGTCTTCTCTGGATGCATGCGCAGCTTATACAGCTGCAGACACTTCTTGTGGAGGTTGCTCTGGCTGTGGAGCTTGATGGTGTGGATCTTAAACTGCTTGGAGCCGATGATAAAGGCAGAGGTTCGAGATGACTGGACGGTGTACTGGCGGCAGACGTGGCACCACATCTCATTGAGGGTTGGCGAGTAGCGAAGAAACCAGAACTTTTTCAGCCACTCCTGCTTGAATCGGCGAATTCGTCTGCCACCAGCAGAGGAGAGCTTCGATGGGTCTTCTGGAGAAATCACAAGATCTGCAGCAATCGACTCATCAGCTGAATCCACGTCCTGGTCGTCTTCATCCAGAACCACCTGAGTGGGAGTCAAAGGCTCCATTCCTGCAAAGAAAGACACATCCAGCTTCTGTAACCACTAAAATGTTGCATCTGTTATCTTTAGCAATGCTAGCAGCTCTATGAAGGTCAGTCAGTCTACCAGTGTCTTAACTACTATTGGACAGATTGCCATGTGGGTTGTTCATGGTTCATAGGGAATTAATCTGAATGATTTAAATGAACCTACAACCTACCTTGACAATCTTCGATGGGGCCTTGCTCTGGGTGGGGCGGCTGATTGTGTTGGGTCAGGGTCTTTTCTGACATCGATGAACCGACCACGTCCCCCTGTTCTCCTCTGAGTCTGGACAGCTCCTCCTCCAGCTCCAGGATCCTCCTCTTCAGTTTGACACAGTTGGGGCAGAAGGAGGTGGAGGGCACCTCACTGCTCTGGTTCTCCTCGTCTTTCTCTTCCACCTTCAGGTTCTGAACGTTGAAGCTGCTTTCAGAAGAATCACACCCCGACCTGAGCACTGCTGTTTTACAGTCAGACTTTATAGAAGACTGGGACCTGGACTTGCTGGAGTCCTCAAGAGAAGCCTCCAGGACGTCTTTGAAGATGAGGTCGATCTTCTTCCTCTTGGCAGGAGGCTGGCCGTCCGGCTCTTCGCTGGGTTGCTTACTGGGGCTCGGTTTGCCCTGCAGAGCTGACTGCAAGCACGGAGATTTAAAGTCCTTCTGAATGTTGGGTGGGACCGCCGGCTTCCCAGTTTCTGGAATTAAGGCAGCTTTCTTAGTCAAGAAGATCAGATACGTTTTAGATTTTGCAACTGACAACCACTAAGCATTATGCAAATTATTGTATGACGCTATCTGGTGACTTTTAGTGACTAGCATTCATGCTAGTTGCTTTAATTAGAAAAGAATTGGCAATGCTGCCAAGAAAGTGAAACCAGGAGAGGGTAATAAGTCTCCCAACCCTTGAACCCTCAAAAACAGCTGTTTGTGCAGTGAGTTTCATCAACCACAATAAATCAGAGACTACCTGTCTGGCTCACCCTGTGTCCAGCTCACCTGTGTCCGGCTCACCTGTGTCCAGGTTGCGGCCGATGCTCTCCTGAGAGACGCAGTGGAGTCGTTGGATGTAGTCGTCGCTGTACCAGACCCTCAGTTTCTCTCCCGCCGCCAGAGTCCGACACACTCTGAAGTAAATGTTTTTATGATGCTGAAACGCCGTCAAGTTCCTGTCGCTCTCCTCTGACGAGGTCCGGACAAACCTGCAGGTCACAAACATCAGAAACATTCAAGACTTATATCATTTAATCGTCAAGGGTTTGGGAGGAAACTAAAGGTTAAAGTAGATTCAGTTTTGCAGGTTTGATTAAATTAAAGGTGTGAAGTTATTTTAATATATTTTATCATTAACAGAGATTCAGGAAAGCTTGTGGATTGTCGTTCAAGGTTTAATTCTTCAACTTCACACCGAGACATTTGGATTTTTCTAACGAGATGTTAAAAGAGAGAAACCCATACAGCTATAAATGAATGTTTTGAATGAGAACTGATGATTAATCATTTCATTAATAAAATCAGAAAACAGTAGAAACCTAACCCAGATGTCCGTGTTACCTCATCCAGTTGGCTTTGGTCTCATCGCTGCCATCGATCGATCGATATGCGTTGTTAAAATCAACAATCTGCAACGAAAACAGAACAAACAAGTTCACAAACAGGTCAGGACCGGTTCCTAACAGGTCAGGACCGGTTCCTAACAGGTCAGGACCGGTTCCTAACAGGTCAGGACCGGTTGAACTTACTATCCAGGAGAAGAAGCCAGAGGACTCGTCCTTGGAGACCAGATCTCCCTCATACGGACCGAACACCGCCCCCTTGGGGATGTTTGGATCCACGCAGCGAACATCCACCTCGTCTCCCTCGGTGAAGATCTCCAGGCCTGGCGGGACGGTGAGCGCCGCCCTGTTGGCTGACCCTGGGGCCGCAGGCGTGTCAGGGACAAAGAGCGGGGGCCCGTGGGTCGGACACTCCTTCTGGAAATAGTCCTGGCACTCCTCGCAGACTGGAGGACAAAGATGTGATCATTACACAGCGTCTATGTCCCGGTTCAGGTTTGTTCCAAAGAACTCTAAAGGACCGCTCAGAAAGTCGACAGAACAGAACTTTGTAGAACTTTTAAAGATCACATGAGAAGGAGAAGAAGAACTTACACCAGAGGTCCAACAGCTCACTCATGTTTGAACCATGTTGGTACTTCAGAACCTCTGCAGAACAAAAAAGAACCAACAGAATCAAAAGGGTTTAATGTTCTGTCATACACAATCAATACACACACATTGATCACTGATCGATCACATTCTGATCTCAGACCTGCAGATACGTTTTTATTTTTTAATGAATATTTATGATGTCAGGCAGTAGGAAGTATTTGGATACTTTACAACAGTCAGAGTACAAATACTCAGAGTACAAATACTCAGAGTACAAATACCGTTGTAAAGTATTAAAGTATTTTAAACACAAACAGTTTTGTTTTTTGTTTCTGTGTGAGTAAATAAAAAATAAAATGAGTTGTTTGTTGTCGTTTAATTATTTATTGATCAGCTGATTATTTCTTCATTAAAAACAAAAAGATTTAGTTTATAATGAAACAGAAAATAATCAAATCTGTCAGTAAATATGAACAATAGTTCAACACAGCTGTACTTTAGTTTATTTAATAATTAACGTGCACATTTTAAATATTTAAAGATCACATTGTGTATATTACATCATATATATTATGTATATATCTCTATTATTAATAATAATAAGGAGCTCTGATGTACGTTTATATATTCTATATATCCTCATATAATGACGATAATAACAACAGGACTTTATCATCTCTGTGTGTGTGTGTGTGTGTAGACATGTTTCATATCATCTGTGTATAGTCTTTATATAATCTGTGCTACACTGGTTCTGGGTCGGTTGTGGACTGTCGGAACACTTTGAGACACTGACAAACTAAAGTTGTGCAGAACTTTGCGGATGATCCGATAAATGAGCGGACTGAGTCAGAACCAGCAGCTGACCTGAGATCTGCGCCACAGTGTGAGCTGTCTGCAGAGAACTGGCAATCTGCCTGCAGTTTTCGGAAGCCATGTTTGCTGCTGGCCACAGTGGCTAGTGACACACACACACACGCACACGCACACACACACAGACCCACCTTGTGCAGAGACGCAGCGGGGGGACGCGGGCCGTCTCTCTCTCCCCCCGGGTGAAGCTCCAGTCGCCGGCCCGCCGAGGCGCCGTCTCCCCCGGCCGCTGGCTGCGCGGCCGCCCGCCGATCCGCAAAGTTTGCCGTTAATTTTTGCAGCGACTCAGTCGCCTCTCCGAGCTTTGACCACCATTTTTTAATCACAGGAAATGACATGGAGAACGGAAGAAAGAGGGCGCGCAAAAATTAAAGTTAACACAGAGAATTTAAGCCCAAATTTAGTCTGACAGGAACAAGAACCGAGCCGAGCCGGGCCGGGCCAGGACACAACAGTAACATACATATATTATATACATGAATACAGATCATATATAAAAACTATCATCAGTTATAATAAAGTTTCATTTGACTTCAAACGTGAAAAAAATTAATATTTTAAAATATAAACATTTATTAAATTAAATAAATGAAATATATTTAAAAATATATTTGATGTCAGAGCACGACTGAAAATGTCTGAATGTGATCACAGTGACATCATCAGTCTGTGAGCTGTAATAATACCACAAATACTCTGAGTACTCTGAGTATTATTATCATTAAACCGCCTGTCACCATCAGAGAACTGAAGGAGGACGAGGAGAGACCGAGGGAGGCTCAGAGGACGAGGAGAGACCGAAGGAGGCTCAGAGGACGAGGAGAGACCGAAGGAGGCTCAGAGGACGAGGAGAGACCGAGAGAAGACCGAAGGAGGCTCAGAGGGCGAGGGAGAGAGACCGAGAAGGAGGCTCAGAGGGGCGAGGAGAGACCGAGAGAGGCTCAGAGGACGAGGAGACCGAGGAGGCTCAGAGGGGCGGAGAGACCGAAGGAGGCTCAGAGGGCGAGGAGAGACCGAAGGAGCTCAGGGGCGAGGAGAGACCGAGGAGAAGCCGAGGGGAGGCTCAGAGGCGAAGGAGAAGACCGAGGGAGGCTCAGAGGACGAGGAGAGACCGAGAAGGAGGCTCAGAGGGGCGAGGTGAGACGTTGGAATATCCAAATGTTTCCTCAGGAGCCAATCAGGAGCTCAGTATAGGGTATGACAGGTGAGGCCTTCCAGGTCACAGTGAGGATTTTTACATGGCGGAGGGCGAGAGCGTTGGTCGGCTGTCATCGTGTCACACAGAGTGTGACATCATCACCTGGATCACCTGCACCAGTGTGACATCATCACCATCAGGTCCTCGTCTGGGTGGAGACAGGTGAGGCCTCCATGTCCTCCTGAGCCAACAGCTTCTCCTGAAACTCTGTGATCCTCATCTGCAGGAGGAGGTGGAGGAGGAAAGAGGAAGAGGAGGTGGAGGAGGAAGGAGGAGGTGGAGGAAGAGAGGAGGAGGTGGAGGAGGAAGAAAGGAGGAGGAGGAAGAGGAGGTGGAGGAGGAAGGAGAGGAGGAAGAGGGAGGAGGAGAGGTGGAGGAAGAGGAGGTGGAGGAGGAAGAGAGGAGGAGGAAGAGGTGGAGGAAGAAGAGAGAGGAGGAAGAGGAGGTGGAGGAGAAGAGGAGGGGAGGAAGAGGTGGAGGAAGAGGAGGGGCGTGGAGGAAGAAGAGGAAGAGGAGGAGGAAGAGGAGGTGGAGGAGGAAGAGAGGAGGTGGATGAGGAAGAGGAGGTGGAGGAGGAGAGAGGAGGAGGTGGAGGAAGAGGAGAAGGTGGAGGAGGGAAGGAGGAGGAGGTGGAGGAGAAGAGGAGGAGGAGGAAGAGGAGGTGGAGGAGGAAGAGGAGGAGGAAGAGGTGGAGGAAGAGGAGGAGGTGGAGGAAGAAGAGGGAAGAGAGGAGGAGGAAGAGGAGGTGGAGGAAGAGAGGTGGAGGAGGAAGAGGAAGAGGAGGAGGAAGAGGAGGAGGAGGAGGAGGAGGAGGTGGAGGAAGAAGGAGGAGGTGGAGGAGGAAGAGGAGGAGGTGGAGGAAGAGGAGGAGGAGTGTGGAGGAGGAAGAGGGAGAGGGAGGGGAGGAAGAGGAGGTGGAAGAGGAAGAGGAGGAGGAGGAAGAGGAGGTGGAGAGGAAGAGGAGGTGGAGGAAGAGGAGGTGGAGGAGGAAGAGAGGAAGAGGAAGAGGAAGAGGAGGTGGAGGAGGAGGAAGAGAGGAGGAGGTGGAGGAGGAAGAGGAAGAGGAGGAGGAAGAGGAGGTGGAAGAGGAAGGGAAGGGGGAGGAGGAAGAGGAAGGAGAGGAGGTGGAGGAGGAAGAGGAGGAGGTGGAGGAAGAGGAGGTGGAGGGAGGAAGAGGAGGAGGGAGGAAGAGGAGGAGGGAGGAGGAGAGGAGGAGGTGGAGAAGAGAGGAGGAGGAGGAGGTGGAGGAGGAAGAGGAGGAGGAAGAGGAGGTGGAGGAGGAAGAGGAGGAGGAAGAGGAGGAGGTGGAGGAAGAGGAGGAGGTGGAGGAGGAAGAGGAAGGGGAGGAGGAAGAGGAGGTGGAGGAGGAAGAGGAGGTGGAGGAGGAAGAGGAAGAGGAGGAGGTGGAGGAAGAGGAGGAGGTGGATGAGGAAGAGGAGGTGGAGGAAGAGGAGGAGGTGGAGGAGGAGGAGGAGGTGGCGTTTAACGTTTGATGTTGCAGAACTGAACACAGCTGACAAAGAGCAGCTGGTCCGTCTGGACCTGACACATAAAGTCCGGTTCAGAACAAATCCTGGTCCTGGTCCTGGTCCTGGTCCATGGACTGGTGTGACAGCATCTTCTTTGGTCTCGTCGACTCTTTGTTGAGGGTTGCTTGTTTCGTCTCACTCGTCAGCAGAGACGGGGCTCAGTCCAGTTTACCTGCAAACACACCTGGAGTGAGCGTCAGAGAGGACGTTCAAACTGTGAGCAGGTTCAGAACCAACCAGAACCAACCAGAACCAAGCACTCATTCATTCATTCATTCACAGGTACAGTCACACAGGCTGTTCACAGGTGAGCAGGTAAAGGACCAGCATGCATCTGGGCCGGCCGGAGGACAGTGACTGTGATATTCAGGTTGGACAATAGAAACAGCTGAGCAGCACAGCTCGTGTCCCTGATGAACGTTGCTGAACTCACCGCAGAGGAAGTGTCTTGAACACCTCACGGAGGTCTGGATGTCTCTCCGGCTGACAGCACACACGCAGGCCGCCTCTCCGCCTCTTCAGCTCGGATATCTGACCGCCTTCGTCCCGCCTCCAGGAGGGAGAACAGTGGAGGGTCATGATCCTCCATCCGCCCGACCCAGAACCTGAACCAAAGACCGGACAGACCAGAACCAGAACCGAAACAAACGAGCTGCACAACAACAAACAAACTCCCGCCAACAGTCGTGGAGGATCTCCCAGAACACACGTTACAGTCCGATGACGTAATCACGCTGTTTTACGCCACAAATATAAGTTTAGAACAGCGAAGATAGTAAATATAATAAATATAATAAATATATTTTACAGATTTAACGTCTACAAACAAAGTCAGCTCGATAAATGAAACGAAACGTCACGTCATTTCTACGGACAAGAAAGCTTATAAAATACAACACGTCGGTTCTTTTGTAATATATAAAGTGTAATGTTTATTTTTGTAAAAATACAAATGAAATGACCAATAAAACGTTGGTAATCAGCCTGTAAGTAAACAATACAGGATAGCAGAGGATGGTTTCGATCCATCGACCTCTGGGTTATGGGCCCAGCACGCTTCCGCTGCGCCACTCTGCTACACAGATAACGGATAGATAACAGTCCATATTTAAATATAAGTCAAATAAGTTGATTGACGCCAAGCACCACTGTGTCTGTAAAGTGAAACCACAAACTGCAGTTCCTCTTGTCGTCCACTTGAGGCTGGCTGCAGAAGTGAGTCAGTCTCTGTAAGTCCCCATGTTAAAATGTCCAACAGCAGAAATAAACGTGTTTACAGCCTGGTAAATGTTACAGAGACTACGTCCAGGTTTTAGACAGTCTGCGGGGACGTCACGGAGACTACGTCCAGGTTTTAGACAGTCTGCGGGAACGTCACGGAGACTACGTCCAGGTTTTAGACAGTCTGCGGGAACGTCACGGAGACTACGTTTGGGCCGTTCTTCTATAAACCAGCTTGAGTGAAGTCCAGTACTCGAGTAAACAAACAGCAGACTGATTCAAACTTTAAACTGTTCCCACATTAATGAGGAACAGTTTTAATGCTAGAAATAAATAATCAATAAGTCATCAGGCGAGAAACGCTGCTTTTCACAATTTATTAACAAAATGATAAAATAAATAAATACAAATTGATCAAATGCTCCTAATATCAACTCCTCCCCATGTTCCCTACAGTATTTCCTAAACACTGCATACAAAGAATTCATCACAGAAGAGGCTCAATACAGAGGTAAGAATCCCACCAGACCAGTCACAATGTCAGGCCAACAGAAGACACATCTGGAACAGAAGTCAAAAAAATAAACACATTCCTTTCCAAAATCATTATGAAAAAATACAAACAATTATACAAATATTCAGATTGTGTAATTACCAATTTACACATTATTCAGCACACCAGGTGAACTTTTTCTTTATTCATATCGCTACAATGCATCTCACCAAATGGAAGATAAAAAAGACTTCTCTTATTTTTTATTTCTCGTTTTTTTTCTCGTTTTTTTTTTCCTGTTTTTTTTTTTTTTTTTTTTGCACTCAACACACCCCCAAATGGAATCAGCTGTGGATGAGGTAAGAAGCTTCAGGTGTACAGTTGGGTCCGGACAGGATGGATGGTGAGCGGTAACAACAGGTTGATGTCATGTATCGACAAAATACTAGAAGGCCACAATCATGACTTGATCGCTTTAAAAAAGAAAAACAACAGAAAGACTTGAGTCGGACCGAACGACGTCACCACAGAGGGAGCTGATGAACATCTCGAATGCATAAGAAGACTTCCACCGACGGCGCGCTCCTCGTCTTCCAGCTTGGTGAACGCACACGATGAGTTTCCAGGTGATATGCATCAAAACACGAACGCACGTCTGCAGAGTTCTTTGGATAAAAATTCACTTTTAGAGTTCGACTTTTCTCGAGAAATGACACAATTTAGAGATGTTAAGACTCGATCGAGCGCCGCCTGCCCTGCTGGGATCGCGACATTCTGCACGGTGCATCAGCCGAGTTCAAACTAAAACCTAAAAACGAAGCTCTGCCCGTTAAATACGACATGTGTTAACGATCTAACGCCGCACACGCTGAATGCTCAAAGAAAAGAAAGGTGGCTTGAGTTTCACATAAAAACTTAAAAACAAAAAATGCATATTTAAAAAAAGTTTGACAAATCTTGTATAAAAATTTGCATAAGAAGGCATGCGCTCCACCAATCAGTGGACAGATGTTGCTAATCGGGTCCAAGCTGCCCGTCGGGGTGCAGGTCAGTTTGTTCAACGCACACAGGCTCCGGATCACATGACCTGATACAGCAAACTCATCCCTCCTCCAAAACACAAGAAGAAGAACCACGACACGGAGGGAACGAAGAACGAGACAAAGGAAAACAAACGAGCTCGTGGGCTCTGATCCAGGACCGGTCAGGACCAACACGTGTTTTTTTTTTGTTTTTTTTTACACTGATAATAACACTGGTCAAACCAAAAGTGCATCACAAAACAACTGGCGCGTCACACCGAGCACGACCTCATCATCATCAACAATCCCTCTCTGGAGCGCTTCGTTGACCACGACGACGACCGCCGGGCGCCAAACGACCTCTGAGCTTCGCCAGCGTCTGCAGCCATTTTTTTTCTTAATGTAAAATCACGTAAAAAGGAGAAAAAAAAACACATTTAAGGCAACTCCTATAATAAACAACAACCAAACACTATCTGGTCAATCTAAACGGCATAATATGAAATGTAGTTTTCAACTTGCATTGACTACTGGCAGCCTGAGGTGGAGGGACCGGGTTTGTGCTCCGGAGGTTTGGGTGGAGCGTGGTGGGGATGGGACAGACCGGAGAGGAGGGGGCGGGTTTGGGTGGAGGATTATCTGGAGGGTTAGTAAGGTTCTACAAGTCACAGTGCAAGTCAAGAGACAAATATTATCTGCTGTTTGAAGAAAGGCACTCGAGGTACCTACTGTACAGAGGGAAAGGTCCAGTTTGTCTGGAACAAGTGTGGGTTTGTTCAAAAAAGAAAAACTTGTTGAGTGACGCGACTGGATGACTATTTGCTCGATCCATGAGTGAACGCATGAAGAAGAAGGTGAAGAAGAAGAACATCCACCCAAGTGAGCCGACACAGAACAAAACACACGATGGGGTGATGTTTCTTCGGGGGACACATTATTTCCTTTCATGGCTAAACTCTATATAAGAGTTACATTTATCAGACAACACTGTGGCCAAACATGTGGAAACGTCACAGAGATGTACTCTGATTACTTTTTCTGGGATCTGAAGGCAGTTTATACAGCTGATGTCAGAAAATAAGGTGTGTGTCAGATATGTCGATTCAGAGTCCGAATGATATGAATGAAAAGACACCCGCTTAGTTCAAAGCTGTCCAACGACACGTTCACCCCGACAGCCATCAGCACGTTCACAGGAAGTCACTCTGCATGAATATATTCATGAATATTCAGTTTAACGAGGCACGTTTTAGTCTACAGCCATGCTAGCAGCTCCATCCAGCTCAGCTAAACGCTAACATGCTCACAATGACACACCACCATGCCGATGCTTCAGCACATTAGCATGCTAACGTTTGCTAATTATCAGCTGAGGCTAATGAGATTTAATCATTAATTTTGCAGGTGTTAAATGAATCATCATGGTGATTGGAGTTGGAGGACACGGGTGTCGACAACATTTCACGGCATTCCTCCAGCACTTGTTGAGACGGCATCAAGTCATGCCACTAGCATGGCTACAAATCTCTCATCAATGAATCATCTCCAGATCATCTTCTTCATTAAAACATCCAGGCTGAAGACTCGGGGAGGGGTGAACACGTTTTTGGACAACTACAATTTAAGCAAAACGTTCCAACATTGCAAAAAGAAAGAAAGAAAAGTAAAAACGTTCCAGCACAACCAGAGGCACCGTTAATGAACAGACCAGAGTTTGTTAATGCCCCGTACCCAACAAGAAGCCAGAAGTCATGATCAGTTCACCAGACAAAGACAGACCCGAACTGACAGCCACCAAGCCAACAAATAACAGCATCACATTTCAGCCCAGACATGCTCCAGAAAGAAAAGAGATGCACTAGTCTAACTGTGAGGGGACGCAGAGGTTTCCGAGGCAGACGCCCGACTATTCCTCCCCCAAAAATATGAACTAGACTTGAGCCTAAACGTCAGACAGAGGGTTTGTACTTCCTCCTAGAAAAATATTGGCAATGTGGGGATAAGTCACATCACAACAAAGAGATGCATACTCTGTTTAATTCCATATTAACATACAAAAAGCTCTTCAGCACTTCTTTGTAATGCAGCAAGCTTGTGCTTTAATCTCAGGATTTGTGGTATTGTCCTTTGAGATCCGTCTGAAGGAGCAGGTTCATACGACAAATCCCTCCATGTCAAGGAAAGAAAAATTCCTTTAATATTGTTTAATAAGCTCTCCTGTCTCAATCTGGGGACTTCCAATTTCTGAAATGGTCGCATCTATATCTTACAACGCCAATGATTTGATCTTTCAATACAGTAAGTGGACTTGTCCCTGCTGAATTTGGATACAACATCATTTTGGCAGTTCAGGATTCAACAGAAATGTACATAATGCAAAGATCACCACTTCAAAAAGAGGACTCCTTTTTGTGTTGATAATGCCAGTCCAGCAGGTTCAGGAACAGAAAGCACTTATTCTGAAGACTAGGAAGACCTGAATATCTTTTCCTATAAAAAAGAAACACAGCCCAGATATAGTTTGTGTGTGTTGACATTGCAATATTGCAATTTCACATTTAGTGCTCACAGTTGACACACTTAACTCACGAATGAAAACTCAATCACTACACTTGACCAACACCACTGAAAACATCTGTTAGGCTACCGCGCCTGTTCGACCTCGTACTCCATACCTGCTGAACACGACGCTCAGCGTCTTTTCTGCCTGAGCTCAGGGATACGAGTGGGAAACACACAGGGGGACGGGAGGTTACTGGGACTGTTGGGGCATAGGGGATGTTTGGTCAACCGGGAGAGAGTAGGGTCTTAAGTAACTTGGGGAAGGGTTGTTCCTGGAGTAAAATGGGTTGTTGGAGAACTGAAGGAGGTAACTGAGATTCTTGGTAAAGGATGTTTGGTCACTGGTCGACCAGGAGGGGGCAGGATCTTTAGTTACTCAGATTAGGGCTGGTCCAGAAGGTCAAACTGGGTTGCTGGAGGACTGAGTAAGGTAAGTTAGGACTGACGGTGTGACAATTTTTGTAATGTTTCTGTTTGGATGCACAAACTGGGTTTGAACCTTTTGGGGTTTAAGAGGAAGGATATGTTCGATCGTTGGTGGACTGGGGAGGTAAATTTGGGTTTTAGGGGGAGGCTGTTAGACAATGTTTTCTGTTGAAGGAACATAGCTGAAGTCGAAGGCTGATTTGGAAGTTGGGGATGTTGGTTGGGTTGATAGCGGGTTTGAAACATACTGAACCTTTTTGGGTTCAACAGGAAGCATCGATTAGATCATTGATGGACTGTTGATGGAAGTGGGGAAGGTACATTTGGGTTTTAGTCACTAGGGGAAAGATACTGCTATTGGTTTCAGTTGGCAAGATTTCAGACTGTTTCAACTTCTTCATTTGTTTTTCACTGTGGGAGTCATTTCTTGACTGGGCTTAAAAATGAACTGTTGGTGGACTGGGCCAAGTAAGTCCAGCCCATTTCTATATGTTAACCAGCTCTTCAACTTCTCATGTTCAGACATCAACAGCTTTGTATGAACTGGTTAAAATTTGACATACAATGAAACCTTTTGGATTAAAATAGGAACATTGGATTGTTGACCATAGGTTTTTGGCTGACTGAAGATGGTTTAAGTCCTAGGGTGGTTCAAAGGTGTCAGATTGCTTCAAACAAAGAGCTTGTTGGATGTCTGGGACCGCCTCCCACCACACCTTTCCGGCATCGGAAACCAACAATCCATGGTGAGTGCTTATGTCTTCAGCAAGTGCTCCCACACAAGTATGAACCAGTTTGTTTGAAGCGCCAAGAACCTTTTGGCGCCACACGGATCATTGGTGGACTCAAGAACTGAAGATGGTCAAGTTGTTGATTAATGGGGAAGTCAGGGACGTCAGTTTGAGATCAGAGGAGCAGGAGTTCAGGGTTAGTCTACTGGGAAAGGCGAGAGTTATCGGTTAAGGGCTGTTGAGAGGAAGAGGAGATCTGGGTTTGTGGGAATGCAGACGTTAAGGTTGTTCACATTAAGTTCGTTGGGACGAGGGGATGAACAGGTTCTCTTTTCGGTACACATACTCTATCACAACACTGCTTTTTAGACCAGTAACCCCTGACAGATGTTTGGTTTCATATTCTCGGTTTTCTCTGTACCCATGTGAACCCACCTCCCCACCCCATAAGAGAACACGGGGGCCACTATAACAGGCACACACTGGTGTGATGATGAATTAAATCTCCCTTTGAGCATTCCCACCACTGACGTCTATCACTAATTGGCATGATGACACTGGTTCGTAAGCTGTCCTGTAGCCCAGCTCTGTGGGTGGAGCAGCCTACATCTTCCCAGAGTCATGTGACTTGGGCTGTATATCTACCATTGACACAGTCTGACAATACAATGCAAACAAACAACATTTATACAGATTGGCAACTTCAGGGCACCGTACGGTGCAAGCAAAAGTTTTTTTTTTTTTAATATATGTTTGAATTCCCGCAACTCAAGAGACATAGCATTACTTTTTATTGTCCAAACTGCTGACGAGAGCTGGCAAAGAATGCTCGGAGGGTTCTGAGGTTTTGCTGTTGTTGTTGTTGCTGCCGTCACTGTCAGTGATCTCCTCCTGTTTCTTCTCCACCGCTGTCTCTGGAGGGTTGACGGCAGCCATCTTGTTCTCAGAGTTGTTGGTGGCGTTGGTGGTGAAGTCTCCCGTGGGGCTGTGATCAGGGCAGGCTGGCTCGGCCGTACCGTTAGTGGTGACAACAGTCGCGACCACCGAGGGAGCGGGAATGTCAACCACCAGAGGTGCCTCAGTCTCAGCCACAACCTCCGCCTGGACACCGGTGTCACCCCCTACCCCCGCCACCACCCCAGCACCAGGCTCCGCCTTAGCCCCCGCCCCGACCCCGGGGCTGTTATCTGCTGTTAGGACTGCACTGTCTTCTATGACAGCCTGGTTGTCGGTGCCTCCTCCTGCTGCTCCTGTGGTCTGGTTGTTCCCTGTGGCTCCGTGCTTCTCCGGTTTGTCATCCCCTTCAGCGTTACTGCCGGCCGAGGAGATCCCAGCCTTCACCTTCTCTACAGAGTAGGCTTCTGGTGCAGCTTTGGAGCCGACTGCACCTTCAGCACTGTCCTGGACTCTGGCGCTGACGTCCTTACCCTCTGTTTCTGCGAGAGCTTGGTTAAAATTGAAGGCTTGGATGAGGCGAATCAGGTGTTTGACTTTTTCCAGGGAAAGCTGCATCTCTTTCTGCCGAGCCAGGATGGTGTTTTTGGTCTCCATGCATTTCTGATGGGAGAAGAACGACAACAGGGTTAGACATAACGAGACTTTAAAAGAATTTAAGAGACATTAAGAGACTTCAAGTAAAGGAACTGCACATTTGTCAGCAAGCAAATGCATTACTGAGCATCTGAGATTTGTTTGATTCAGTAAATCAGATTTATGAACCTGAAACCTAAAGTGGATCCACTCTCGCCGTGTTGCTGAACTCTTGTGTTGGTGTTGCTGAACTCTTGTTGTGTTTCTTACCGTTATGGAGTTGCTGAGTTGCTTGACTCTCTGTTCGAGTTGCTCTCGCTCCAGTTTGAGTTCAGAGCTCCACTTCATCAGCTTCTGTTTCTCTTCTTCTTTAGCTGCAGCAGAGAACAACAAAGTGTTAATCTCACCGTCGAAGCATTCACATTTGTCCGGCGGACAGAAGACGGTCATGTCACGTCACCTTCTTTGTAAGCGATGTAGGAATGAACGATAGCCAGAGTACCCGGCCAGGGAATGGCTTCTTCTTTTTTCAGGATCTGTGGAGAGAAACTCGGAGTTGTCACAGAAGTTTTGAGACTTTTGAGACTGGATTTGAGGAGGACAAGTTTACGCCGCCACCCTGTGGTGAGGCTGAGAAGGGACAAGCAATGAAGTGGATGGTTGTGAGATGTCAATCTTTACAATGAATGGGACAGAAGCACAAAAAAAACAATACTGCATCATGTTTATGCTTACAAAGGATTGAACAGTCCTAATGTTCAGTCTACAGCTACTGGTCCTGATTGGACCTTCTCTGGACTGCGGTACCCCCTTCCCCCTGACTCAGGATCAGTCACGGCTGCTGCAGTTACCTGATCTTGACATTTTGGACAGATCCACATGCCTTTAGGAATGGTTTTCAGGGGTGGATCCAGGCAGTCCAGGTGATAAACACGAGAACACGTGTCGCACATGAGCAACTGGCCACTGCGTCTGCACACAGTGCAGAAATCCTCATGGATGTCTCCCTGTGAGGAAGAATTGGACCAATCAGTTTCCCCGCCCAACCGAGCCCCACCAACCACCAGCGGAGAGGTGGGGGGAGGCTCCACCATCGGGTTCGGTTTAGTTACAGTTGGCCTCGTTTGAGTGTCTAATGGACATGGTGTGTTAATTAAACCCACAGAGAAGTTAGAGTGTGCTCTGAGTAGTTATTGTTGTTAATGATGCTGTGGGCTACAGGACACTGTTCACTTTGTAAGGCTGAATCAAAAATCAACTGATGGCTGATGACAATCACATGGAGACAAACTAATGGATGTGTTTGTGGAGGTCTTGGGGTGTGAATGATTGACAGATCTACTGGGCCAATAGGACTGTGTGTGACGGGCTTTTCCGACCCTCTGAACTGTCCGTCTCCCCCATCGTTACTTACATCCCCAGAGCTGGGGCTGGGCAGGGGGAGGGGATGGACGGGGCTGGAGGGGGAGGTCGGGGTGAGGCTGCCCAGCTCCGGGACGCTGCTGTATTTGGGTGGGCGACCTGGGTGAAATGAGACAGACGACAAAGACGGAAAACAAAGAAAAAAAAGAAAGATGGAGAGGGGGGAAGAAACAAAAAACAAACATCTGTATGACATACCTTGGAAAGGGAGTCTTCGTTGGCTAGCATGAGACAAAGAGGGGAGCGGTAAGGGAGGAGGAGGAGGAGGAGGAGGAAGAGGAGGAGGAGGAGGAGGAAGAGGAGGAGTCAGAAGCACAGATAGCAGTGTTAGTGCAGGAGACCGGCTCCGAGTGAGCCGAAGCCGAGTGCTACAACAACCTACAGACATGAAGCCACAACACACGGGTCTGTGTCACATGTTAACATGTCACATGACCACAGTCTGACCCCGCCCACAACCCTAATGCACAACATCAGGAAGTGAGGTCACAAACGACCTGTAGTCTGTTCGTCAGACGCTTGGTCATCAGTTTTATTTAATAATTTGAAATCTTCCATGACGCTGGAGTCTAAATCAAGCAGCCTACTTTTCCCATAATGCAACTGGACTGGAGTCTGCTGTGAGACTTCTTCATGTTTGTGACACAAACTGCACGAGCTGAGAGGACCTTGATGACATCACAATGACATCATCAGGGTCAGGCTCGATCACGTTTGATTCTAACAGACGAACAGGAAGTTTCTGATTCTGATACGACGTTGACGATCTGAAGAGCAACAGAGCGACGTCAGACGAAGAACCGCTGTCTTCCACCGCCACCTTAAATTTAATCAACAAACAAAAACACTTCATCTCAGCGTCAGACGTCAGCTGGCGTCTCACGTCTGTTGACAAAATCTGAATCATGGAGCCTCGTTACTCTGATTTTAACGCCGACTGCAAGATTTAAAGTTGCTGCTGCAGAACATCTCTGACATCCACATGGACATCATGTGAGGAGGACCGCTTCTATTTGAATGTTTTAAATCCACGATAGAAACAAAGATCCTTAAATTTGTTGATTTCACTGAATCGTTGCCGACATGAACTGAGACATGAACAGCCGACACAGATACGAGCTGCTGTGATGTTGGCTGCTGCATATCGACGCTCATCGTGTTGAAGGTTTTCATGAACTAAAGGTTGGTGCTGTGATAACGTCCTCCTTTAAACAGTGACGTGATAAAATGTGACACAGCTTCAGTCTTTCCTCCGTCAGGTGGAGTTTCAGTTTAGCTTCAGTTAGTCATTAAACACAGCGTGGAAACTTTTAGTACTCTGAGGAGTGAAGAAATACAAACATCTGTTCAGTCAGTCGTGTTATTCACGTTCACACAAGTCATCCAGAGGAAAGCATCCGGACGTCCTACAGTTCCCATGATGCCTTTCCACAGGTAACAGGTGTGAAGGTTCATCTGGATTTATACTTCATCATCAGGTGATCCAGAGTTCACAGGAAGTGAAACCATGATCAGACCTGACATTTCAGCAGCCTCAGTTTGTGTCTGGACAGTTTTCATGTTGAACTCTGCAGCATCTGACAAACAAGCATAAATCCAGATCCAGACATTAAACCAGCGACAGGAAACAGGAAGCAGAAGGAGGAAGGAAGAAGACTCGTAGTTTTACAGCATGTTATTAGTACTGAGCAACAGATTAGTCTCTATTCCATATCGACTGTAGTTCTACTGTAAAGTTCTGAATCTTCAAGTCAAGTTGATCTGCTGCATGTTACCTGTTTCTATGCCTCTCTTACAGTTTCTATTCTGTCTGTCTGTCTCTACCGGTTCTGTCTGGTTCTGGTCTTTGACCTGAGGATCAGTGTTTCATACGGACCTCTCTTCCTGGTCCCCTGGTGCAGAGGGCTGTTCAGGTAACTCACTGCACTCTTTTTCCTCTGAAACAAAGAAAACATGAATGAGAATCATTTTCTCTGTTCACACACGTCTGACATCACACTGAAGAAATATTCAATGAAATCAAAAAATGGGCCAGTCTTCATTACTGTCTGATTTTATATGTTGAAGTCATTGATGAATAAAGTTTGTACCTCGGGTTCAAACACGGCGCCGCTGTACACCGGGTTGGCCGTCGTTCTCCTCTTCCTCTCCTGTCGTTTGCTCTGAATTTCTGAAATCAAAACATCAACGTTTTAGTGCAGAAACCTTCAAGGCAGCAGCTCCAGGATCTTCCAGGATCCTCCAGGATGGTCCAGTCATTCAAACAGTCACTCACCTTCCAAGTGGTCATGCGTCACGAGGCCCAAAGACACCATGAAGGCCAGTTTCTGGAAGAGAAGAACAGTTTGATCATCATCAGAACCCGCCCATGACCCTGAACCCATCACCTGCCTGCCGCCTGCCGGTACCTCTGGGTTCTCCTCCTTCTTGGGTCTGGGAGGGGGAGACAACGGAGGAGTGGAGGAAGAGGGGAGGCTGACGACGGCCTTCTGCTCAGCTCCACCTCCTGATTTAACAGTCTGCTGAGGAAGACAATGACAGCTGTAAGTGTCACGGTCCTGTACCTGTGGACAGGAAGCTCACCTGCATGTAGTCGGCACATTTCAGGTCTTACCTTGGGCTCAGTGGTCAGGCTGCTGATCTGGATCGGCTGGGCGGGGGTCGGGGTGGGGATAGGGGTTGTGTTGGGTGCCTGGGCGGGGCTGGCGAGGCGGGTGGGGGTAGCAGAGACCGGCGTGGTGATGACGATGCCCGTCAGCGGGGTGGAGCCGGTCTTACTGCAGGGCTGTCCGTTGACGATGCGGACCTGGTGAATGGGAGCCGCCGAGGGCAGCGAGGACGACAGCTTGGTGGCCAACATGACGGGCCTCTGGAGCAGCTGGGGGGCCGCCATCATGGGTGGGGGAGGGGCCGGGGCGATGGGGACGTTGGTGGGTGTGGCCGGTTTTGGCCGGACCTGGTGACAACAGACAACCAATCAGAGAGCAGCAAGATGACGCAACACTGCTGGGTAACGCCGCTGTGGAGCTCTGAATACTCAAACTAATACTAATACTACTACTACTACTACTCCAGTACACATACTACTACCGTGTCTATCAACAACTACAACTATTATTAATGCTTATGACAGTGCTACTAAACTACTGTTTAATGTTCTGTATGTTATATGTGAAGTTGGTGATCTGTTTGTTTTAAATATTTATACATGTCATATCCACCTACAGCAGATCACATCATAAAAAAAGCACTACGACCATCATGGATACATGTACTACTCTAATACTATTAATAGTTATGTTACTTCTGCTACAGGTGGAAGTACTACTGCTGCTAACAGTGAACTTACTATTGAACCAGCCAGAGCTCCCAGTGGCATTACTCAGCACAGGTAAACAACATGTTTCCACTTAAAGGGTTAAAACACACCAACAGCCAGGAACACAAAATACCAAGAAGCTGCAGGAAAACAAGCTCTCACCATAAAAGGTAAACACACACACACACACACACACACACACACACACACACACACAGGCAGGAAAACCTTGAAAACAATCTGATCACAGGTCAGTTGGGAAATTAAAAAGCACAACGAGAGGAGAAGAGATGAGTACAGGCAGCACAGAGCAAACAATGTTTTAGTGCCACGGAGCAAGGCATGAGTGTTTGCTTTGGTGCACTGCTGCCCTCTGCTGGGGAGTGAGCGAGTCACCTCATGTGGGCCACACACACTGGTCTGAGGGGGTTAGGGTTTGGAGGCGGGTCTTACAGGGACGCACCTGTGGCTGATAGGTGGGTCGAGGCGTCAGTCTAGGAGGAGGGACAAACTGAGGAACTTTGATTGGCTGGGCGGTGGTGGTGGCCTGCACCTGAGACAAAACCACAGCAGATGTGTGTGTGCTGCTGTCACACCGACATTCAGACCTTCTCTGCTGTTTTACATGAACATCAGCGTCTGACCGGTCAGCTGACCAGTCAGCTGACCGGTCAGCATCTGTCTGTTACTGGTGCTGTCTGTTTGGCTGCTGAAGGCCACCACTCACACCACAGCGTGCTGAGCAGCGGATCACGTTAAGCGTCTGAACCCCCTGAAGACTAACACAGGTCAACAGACAGCGGTCATCTACACTCAGTAACTCCTCAGCTCTACAGACGACAACACAAACTGTACGCTAAGTCAGATCAGAGGAAGGCGGTGGTGATGATGATGATGATGATGATGATGCATGTGAGGCGGGAACCGGAGGATCTTACCACCATGGCGTTTTTGGATACCAGCCGCACAGGCTCTGAGCTCTGATTGGTCAGCTTGCTGGCCACCTGCAGGTTGATGGGGGCGTTCTGCGAGTCGGGTTTGGTGATAGCTGTGGTTACCATAGCGACAGTGGGCGGGCGTTGTGGCAGGACAGAGCCGGGCAGGGCTGGCGTGGCGGCAGCTTTCAGCACCAGAGGTAGAGTCTTCGTGGTGAGCACAGGCGTGACTGTCAGAGTCTGCAGAGGGAGAACTGAACCGGTGAGACAACACACAGCAGGAGCAACAGAACAAACTGAACTGAACACACCTGAACATAATGATACAGGTACTAATACTTTGTTTGCTTGCAGATAAAACTGCAGTATTTTGACTGGCAGACTGAGTCTGTACAGCTCAGTAGTGCCAGGTAGTTTCCTACCTGCTGCAGTCCTCCAGGTATCTGCTGGCTCTGCAGCAGGTTGGCCGGCTTGATGTCACCGCCTACTGGAGGAGTTTGGACGTGCAGCTGCAGCTTCGCCTCCGGCTCCTGCTTCACCAACAGCTCCTTCCTCAGCTGCTCCACCACCTTTTTCTACAGAAGGGGAGAGGAGAGGAGACAAGGAGAGGAGACAAGGAGAGGAGATAGGCACAATGAAGTCAAACAGCAGCAGGATTTCTGCATTCAGACTTGTTAGCCTAACCACTTGCTAAAGTAACTGACTGCTAATTAACTGCTGCTAACTGAATCTGCCATTAGCATGCTAACAGAACCGGGCTCAGCAGCCGGACTGGACCGGGTTGGAGCACAGCCTCTGAGACCAACAGGGAATAACGTGACAGTACCGAGCTGATTTACAGACTTTATGATGGAAACATTGATAAGTAGCAGCAGAGCTAACTGGTTAGCTCGGTCAGCCGTGTAGCTAACTGAACTGACTCAGCCCGGGATGCCAGGAGCCAAACCCGGCAAGAAAACCACCTCGATAGGCTGCTGTGTTCACTGTTAGACTGGACACTGCTGGTTCAGAGGTTCTGTTGCTGTGTTCACTGTTAGACTGGACACTGCTGGTTCAGAGGTTCTGTTCGGTCACTGGAAGGTAGACTGGTGTTTGGTGGAGTGACCCTGTCGCAGCAGTCAGATGAAGGTCTGCAGGTCAAACTGCTCTCTGCCGCCTTCTTTCTTATGATTGTGTGTCACTGCATTAAGTTGCTGCTTGAGAATCAAGTGTTGCTAAGCAACAGATGTGCTTTATCTTTGAGTCCTGGATTGGTACGTCAGCACCAGCTTTGTGTGTGTGTGTGTGTGTGTGTGTGTGTGTGTGTGTGTGTGTGGTTCACTGTTAGACTGGACACTGCTTTGGTTCCAGAGGTTCTGTTACTGTGTTCACTGTTAGACTGGACACTGCTGGTTCAGAGTTCTGTTACTGTGTTCACTGTTAGACTGGACACTGCTGGTTAGAGTTCTGTGCTGTGTTCACTGTTAGACTGGACACTGCTGGTTCAGAGGTTCTGTTGCTGTGTTCACTGTTAGACTGGACACTGCCAGTTCCAGAGGTTCTGTGCTGTGTTCACTGTGCTGGACACTGCTGGTTCCAAGAGTTTATTTGCTGTGTTCACTGTTAGACTGGACACTACAGTTCAGAGTTCTGTTGCTGTGTTCACTGTTAGACTGGACACTGCTGGTTCCAGAGGTTCTGTTAGGTCACTGGAAGGTAGACTGTGTTTGGTGGGAGCAACCCTGTCGCCAGCAGTCAGATGAAGGTCCTGCGAGTCAAACTGCTCTCTACCGCCTTCTTTTTCTTATGATTTATTAATGTCCCTTGCATTAAGTTGCTGCTTAGAAATCAAGTGTTGCTAAAGCAACAGATGTGCTTTATCTTGGTCTCTGGATTAGCCACGTCAGCACCAGCTTTGTGTGTGTGTGTGTGTGTGTGTGTGTGTGTGTGTGTGTGTGTATGCGACCCTCTACATCACAATGTGGACCACGTTCTTCTTCTATTCATCTCTCCGCTCTTAACGAGCTGCAGCGGCAGCCAATCAGAGCGAGCAGAAGATTATTCACGTCTGTCACAGTTATTGATCACTGGGCTGATCACTGGAGTTTCTCCTGTGGATCTTCTTTATGCTTGGCTTTCAAAATGGCTGATGCAGCAGTTCTGCTCACTAGATCTGAGTGTTCCTGCAGCAGCTCCTTCTGACAACACGCTGGCAGCTAATATTACTGGCTAGTCAACAGCAATCCAGCCAGCTACGATCATCTTTCAACCTTTTATTTCTGGCTCTCACAACCACTAAAGTCAGTCCCAGATTTACTCTTGTCTGGCGGCTAGCGCCGCTCACTCTCTCCTTTTCTCTTCTTAGCTTCCTCCGTCAAGTCCTCTTTACTCTCTTCTCCTCTGCTGCTATGTCCATAGAAGCTGCTGAGCAGTTACATTGCGCTCACCCAGCTCCTGGTCAAGCCTGTAAACCTCTTCTCTTTCCTCTTCCAGTGCAAAGAGTTACATGGTGTGAGAACAGGCGTGCGAGATGACAGAGACACCGTTCACCTGATCACAGGTCAGTGTGGATCAACAGGTTAAGCGTCCTGCTGCGGCGTGCCTGTGACACCTGGCTGAACAGTGCACCAACACGGAGTTTCAGAACAGACTGTGGAGTTTACCTTGGCGAGGCTGTGCAGTGTGAACAGTGAGACAGCAGATAAGCCTTTAACTCAACAGTCTGCAGGTATTTGACCAGTTGAAACTTGTCCCTAGAAGCTCCTCCAGGGTCTCAGCTACAAACACAAGTTTGCATGCAACAACGCAGTCCAGAAGCACAGGAGAACCATCTAAGATGGAGCTTTTTGTAGTCCATCAAACAGCGTTGTAGTTTAACACATCCTGCTGAATTCTCCTTCACATCTCATCATGTTTCCCGCCGAAGTCAGTCAAGCATTCATATGGGACAGAGACTCTTCGACAAACAGCTCTGTGTTTGACTTTTTGTCTGTTTTTCACATCAGTAAGCATTCAGGTTCAATCACACTTTTATTTCTCTGATTCACCATCTGTGTTAGCTTGGCCACTGCTGTCTCTCTCTCCTTTTCATGTACCACATGAAACTAACATTTTACTTGTTCACTGATAAGCAGAATAAACTGGTTAAACTGGGATATGAGTTTGTTTTTGTTTTCCAGAGGTCTCTGTGTGGATGGGACAGGAAGAAGAAGAAGTTCATGAAGTTATAAAATAAGGTTTGAGGTAGAAAGAGAGGTCAGGAAGTCTAGGGACTGTCCACATGGTCACGTCACCCTGATTCACAGATTCTCACAAATCAAAAAAATCACTGCAGAGCCTTCACAGTTCATGTTGCTTACGATTCAATGATAAACTCATTTCCGACTTGAATTCACGTGTTAACAGACTGAGCTGAGACGCAGCAGATGTTCTGTGAGCACAAACTCAAAAACAAAATTTCTATTTTTACTGATAATAATCTGCTTCAGTGTCCTCAGCAGCACATTTTAACATCCACCTCAACACTCCAACCGTTAAACACAGCAAAAACCACTGAGCCCCTCTGCGTACAGTCTTGATTCTCCAACCACTCTCTGTGATTCTGCAACCAGTCTCTGCTGTGATTCTGCAACCAGTCTCTGTGATTCTGCAGAGTTTACTGGAAGATGTGAAACAAGCAAACATGGAGGGGAGGAGATAAAAAATAGAGGCTCATTGCTCGAAGAGTTAAAAATAAAAACAACAACAAAGTAAAAAAAACAGAAATCAAAGAAAAAAATGTGTTTGTGAACTCGACACTTCAAGCTACTCATAACCACATATAGAACACAAAACCTGAACTGGAACCTGGATGGATTACTGAACCACAGACCCAGAACCTCTGTATGATGACCACAAAGAGACACAAAACAACCACAGACACACAAAACAACCACAAAGAGACACAAAACCACAAAGAGACACAAAACCACAAAGAGACAAAACCACCACAAAGAAACAAAGCAACAACAGACACACAAACAACCACAAAGACACAAAACAACCACAAAAGACACAAAACAATCACAGAACAAAACAACCACAAAAAGAGAGACACAAAACAACTACACAAGATACAGAAACAATCACAAAGAGACACGAAACAACTACACAAAGATACAAAACAATCACAAAGAAGACACAAAACAACCACAGACACACAAAAACATACAAGAGACACAAAACCACAAAGAGACACAAAACCACAAAGAGACAAAACAACCACAAAGAAACAAAACAACAACAAGACACACAAAACAACCACAAGACACAAAACAACCACAAAGAGACATAAAACAACCATAAAGACACAAAACAACCACAAAGAGACAAATCAACCACAGGCACACCAAAACAACCACAGGCTAAAACAATCACAAAGACACAAAACAACCACAAAGATACACAGAACAACTACACAAGGAGTAAAACAACCACAAAGAGACACAAAACAACTACACAAGATACAAAGCAATCACAAAGAGACACCAAAACAACTGTGAGATACAAAGCAACCACAAGACACAAAACAATCACCAAAGAGACATAAAACAATCATAAAGACACAAAACAACTACAAAGATACAAAACAACCACAAAGAGACAAAACAACCACAGACACACAAAACAACCACAAGACACAAAAACAACTACAAAAGAGATACAAAACATCCACAAAGACACAAAACAATCACAGAGACATAAAACAATCATAAAGACACAAAACAACCACAAAGAGAGACACTAGATGACTACAAAGAGACAAGATTTGATTGTTTAAATACTCTGACTCTTCTTGACACACCTGGCCTACAGTTACATGAAACATATTCATCATTCAGTCTACAGTCCAAAGAGGCGGCTTGACAATCACAGCACAGCGACATATCAACAAACATGTAGACCTTTAAATAATTTAAACTCATTTTTACCTTCATTAACTTCCTGCAGACAGAAATCTGCTGAGCACGCCTCATTATCAGTGTGTGTGTGGTGGCAGTATAATAACACCTGTTTCTCACGAGTGCTGTGATCTTTGCTTGAAGTTAGTGAAGCTGCTTCTTCGAATCTGCGTTCTGAAAATGAAAAAGTTTTTACATCTTATTAATCTACATAATCTACTGTGTTTATATCTATATATCTGTACATGTATATATGTGCATATCAGCCTGTTATACAGCAGTATGAGAATGCGTCCATGATCCTTTGATGACCTCACCGTGGCGTTCATGAATAACATTGATTCATTAATGAACACGTCTGTAATTAGAGTAAGCGGGCTCACCTGAGGATCACTGCTTCATCTGGGCAGCCAGTTTCTGCAGAAGAGAAGACAGTCAGAAACTACAAATCACAGCAGCACCTGCTGGACTTTTAAACAGGAACTACAGGCAGGAAGCTGCACATGCTCAGTCAGGATGCAAACCAACACTGTAACTTTATTTTGAAAGCTCTGCATGAAAAAAGTTTATTACCACTGTGGAGGAACTGTCTGAGCTCTTCATCATCACACATTTTATTTTATTTGTTGTTCGCTGTTTCAAGAAGATTAATAACTGAATGAAGTCCGAAATGAAAGTAAAGTGACATGCGTCACACAGTGTCACTCTCCCTGTGTATAAAAAAATAATTGAATTCACACTCACAGCTGATATAATTGAGTTTTGTAGGTCAAAGAAGATTCTGTTGTCAACATGATTGTCACAATTGAATCAATATATTAAAGCCTAACTGATCTGAGATCAACAGTCAGGTTCAGGTGTTATGAGTGAGACTGAAGGAAGTGACCAGAACAGTTTCTGTCCATGCATCATTTTTAACTTTGGCGTCAGGCTTCGCGAGTGTTATTTCAAAGAACATCACGAAGCGTTTTGTCGTCACTCTCTGACAGTCTGTCTGTTTAGTTGGTTGCGTCTTTGAATCTTCTGTTGAAGTGTTTTATGAAATAAACTGAATTTGTTCTTCAGACTAAAGCGTGCCATGGCGTCTTCAAGCGGACCCGACTGACTCTTCTAACTTTCGTGACCCAGAATCCTGATGGAGCAGTACCTGATGGATCTGGATCTCCACCTTCAGAGCCTCCTGTAACGTTTGTAATTCCATCATGGATCCAGTCAGTCTGCCAGCGATCGATCAGCCTGAACACACACACACACACACACACACACACACACACACACACAGGAGAGAGATCTCAAACAGCCAGTTCAACAGAAATCATACAGTAGCCGGTTGTTGTCATGGCAACCTGAGATGCAGCCATATAAGGACTTCCTGTGTGATGCTGACAATAATACTTTCTGCCAAGGTCAAACAAGGTCACAGGAAGTGTCACTGCTGCCGTACGGTCAGTGTGGACCAGAACCAACAGAACAAGAGCTGCTTATCTTTGCTATCACTCAGTAAATATGAATAATTATTAATAATAAATATTACTGACAGTTACCTTAACACCGTCTCCAGTAGGAAAACCATCCAACTGAAGCATTAAAGTGCCGCTGAAGACAAACACAGAAAATATTTTAGACAATTAATGAAACTTTAACTCTGAAACAAACAAACTTGAATTAATGATCATGAAAGCAGTTAGATCTCATTTTAAATTAAGACTTTAAACTTGAATAAAACTCAGAGATTGCCCTCACATATCTGATTCACGTTTAGTTCCAGTTTCATACTGACGTGAACAGAAAAACATTACCAGAACTACACAGAAAAAAACGAAATAAAAAGATGAAGAAGAATCACTGTATGAATAAACATGAACATACTTTAGAAAAAAAGATAAACTTTTTTTAAACTTTAATTTTTTAAACAAAATTAAAACATGAAGAACTTTTTTGTTTAACAGAAGATCCTGAAACTGTAACTGAATAATAAACTTTTTTTTTTTTTTTCAAAAACTTCAAAGTTTGATTTTGAACAGACAAAAGAAAAACTGTTTGACATCAGTTATAATTCTTAGGAAAAAGTTATGATTATTATCAACAGACCAATTATTATTATTATTATTGAACTAAACATGGCACATACAACGGTTCATATACAACTAAATTATGACTAAAACAGATTAAAAACTAATTATTGTTACTGAAGTTAATTAACTGAATATCTCTGAATTATTATGTTAAATATAAATTATTTTTATGTTTTATAGAAGTTGGGATTTCAGGACATTGAAATTATAAAAGTTGCACTGAATGATTCAAACTTCTTTATCTGAATACTAACAGATTTATTAAGACAATAATTATAATAAAAGTAATTAAAAGTTTGAGGTGGTGTTTATTTTGTGTTTCATGTTTTACGCAACTTTTTAATTACTAAATTAAATTTGGAAAAAGGAAATTGAACTTTTCACGATTTACAGATTTTATTTTAAAGAGTTTAACTGCCATGATTATTTTTATGATTATTTGTATTTAAAACATGCTGCCTTAAACTTTTTCTTTCACTTTTATTATTATATTATTGTCATTATATTATTGTCAAAATAAAACAGTTTAATTGAAACTTAACTCTACTTTTATTTTTACTTTGATTATTAGAACAGAAGTTACAGGATAAACTTCATGTTATCACACGTCAAGTTGTGTGTCAGGACTCACCACCTGGCTGTGGGACTGGACTCCACCCCTCTGTGCTGCCCTGTGAACCAAAACACACACACACACACACACACACACACACACACATTACTGTGAGAACTCCTTTAGAACCAAAAACAAACGTAAATAATAAAACCTGATGAAGTCGTGTGCAGCTTTTCTTTTCTGATTCAAACTCTGAATATCAAGTTTCAAATGTGTTTCTAAGCAAACTGTGAATCAGAAGTTTGAATTTGAATGTTTAATTTTGCTTCGTGTTCCATCAAAGTTTCAACAGTTTTATGATGGAGAACAGTTTCACATTGTTTTCATGTGTGTCATGTGTTTGATCTGATCGTGGTTAAATCAGTCGATCGTGATGTCTGGATGGATCAATAAACTGAACCTTGAACTCTTTCATGAGTTATGACGGTACAGTTCATTTAAAAAGTCACTTCAGTGACAATACGTTCACACGAGAGCTACAACAGTTCACTTTATCTGCAGCTCCTCTGATTACAGGAGACAAAAAAACAAACTGAATAATCAGCATTCAGAAGAATAATAAAATAATTGGAATTAATTTATTCCCACTTTGACTTTCCTGCCTGCTAATTAAAGACGTGACTTTCCTGTAAAGTTTGATATTTTTCTTATTTTTTTTAAGCATTTCTTACAAAAGTTGTGAACCTCCACCCCGTCCACAGACACATCCACTGAAACACTCACGTATCAGACAGGCAGAACATCAATAGAAAACAACATACATCGGTTTAAAAAACAAAAAGACTCAAACCAATCTGACACCAACATTCTGGACCTCTGCCATAGGATGGGCATTGTAAAGATTAGAACTAAATAAAGATAAATTAATGAAAAAATAAAAACAGGGAGTCAGGCAAACCGCAGCCTCTTGATATGAGTTATGAACTGTGCCCAGGTTCTGTCATATCTAGTTTTTTCCAGGGCCAATCCCAACATTACCTCTCTAATCCAATGAACACAGGCAGGAGGCCTCTTCCCCCTCCAGTTCAGCAGTATCAGACGGCAGGCATGCAACAATGCAAAGGCAGTTCCATTTTTGTGGACTAAGTACAACTACCTACACTGAAGACAGCTATCAAAAGGTCAGGCTGCAGTGTTTTGCCAGGTATGGCTGAGAGTGATTGGAAGATTGAAAACCATACAGATTACTGACATCTAGGACAATTCGATGCAACATTAGAGTAAAACTTTGACAGTCTGTCATTAGAGTAATGCAACCTGTGGATCAAGCCATGTCTAACACAGAGAGAAGATGTGTGTATGCGCTGTATAGTATTTTTCCAGGTGCCTTCTGGTATTATTTCTCCAACTTCTCCTTCCCATGCTGCCTTCATTTTGTCCCATGTATGAGGGCAGCTATCCAGAATTAATGCATATATTTTTGATAAAGTTTAATACTTTAGAAATCAAATTAACTCCATGACCCTCATGAAGTTTTAATAATGTAAAGATTCATTCTACTGATTCTGTTTCTGAGATGATGTCATCCTTTGTCACCTGCAGACAGCATGACTCAGTAAAAGTCACCTGACGACGTGTTTCAGTTTCCTTCGTTAGAGATGTGACACAAGAAGAAGTCACAGGTTGTTTTTATTAAGTATTACCACCTTCAAGTACTTTGAGAATCAGTAGTAAAAGTACAGATCTATTGTAAGCTGGAAAAAAGTACTGCAAGTAGATCAGGATAATGCAGTGAAAGTACAGTAGTATTATCAATGTTCAGATAGGGACAGGCAAACCAGCAACCAGAGGTGGGGGAGTGTTTTGGAGGGGTGAGGCGAGCTGAGGTGTGTCGCTGTGGGCGTGTCTATACCTGCTGAATGTAACCACTGTGAAACAATCAGGAAATAACTTTTTATTTCTCTGATTAATGACAGCTTTATCGAGGCCGGCGCTCGCTCTCTGTGTTGGTACTCTCTGTCTCTCTACCAAAGCGCTCTCTGTCATTATATTTTGCAGTGTGAATTGTGAGTCGGACTCAGATTTAGAAGCTGGTTCATGAAATAAACAGTGAGAACACACACACAGGTAGATCATCAGAGTGTAGTCCGTGAATCCACCTGGATAGTCTCAGAGACAGTCTCAGAGACATTTCAGGCTGTCTGTGGAGGTTTGGCCAATCTGAGTGTCTGATTGGTGGCCGCAGCGTGACGTGGGGCTCTGTTTTCCCAAAAGTTAAATCTGGCTCAACTTCTCTCGTCGCACACCAGCGACGTTTTTTGCGGTAACGGCTGTGTTGCGGGCTGCCGGCGCGGAAACGCCCGACCGTCCACTGACACGAACTGAAAAACGCCGCTGGTGTCCGGTTAGCCTGTCCCTGTCTGAACACGCACTAAAGTATTTGTAGTAAACAAACTGCAAGTAGATCGACTTAAAACTATGTTAGTGCGTTATGTTTATTATATTTGATAAAAAGGTGGATTAAAGTGCAATCAACTATCACAAATATCATGAGCTCCATGCAGTAAAAAGTAAAACTACAGAAGTACTGTAAGTAGATCGGCTTCATGTAGTAAAAGTACTGAAATCTGATGTGACGTATTACATTATTATCTATTATCTATTATTGATGCATCAGTATTTTCTCCAAAAATATTAGTTACAAAACATCAAATATACATCAGAGTATTTGAACTGTCTTTAAGCCGTCAGTGTGTAAAAATGTTAAATATCCATCTATCAATACAAGTAAACAAGAAGTCCACTCTTGATTATTCAGACCAAATACTTTCATTTACTAATAACACAAATTATTTTAAAGTCATTTTAAATACTGGTTCATCGATCAGTTTTCCACATGATGATCAGTCACAGTCGTAGTTTTAAGATCTCGTTAGTTAATTAGACTTTTTGTTTACAGTGTCATCTTTAAATGTCATGTGGAAATGTTTCTGGCCCTGATCCTGACCCGAGTCCTTTAATATTGACAATCTGCTGATACAGACTCTGATCTCATACTTAATGTTTACCTCGACCTGACACGCCTCAAAGTTCATTTATACAAATTATTGATATGACACTGATGAACGTGACGTGATCAGCTCCAGAGAAGACGAACTACAGAAACAGAGACGTTACAGAGACGTTACAGAGACGTTACAGAGACGTTACAGAGCGATACTTCTTTAACTTCATAAACAATCTCTGACCACAGCCAAGTTTGAAAAATCATGAAAATATAACATAAATACTTTTTAAATTTAAACGATGAAGGTGAAGACGTCAGCTTTCATCAGGGAGGCAAACTCAAGTATTTGTACCTCATACTTCAAAATAAAGAAACTTTAATTGAGTGTTTCCATTTTGTGAAACTTCATATCTTTACTCCATTTCACTTGAAAATAAATACTGCAATGTTACTATTGTAACTGTTAGTACTTTGCTTGTTTCACTCCCTCACTAAAGTTAAAGTACATTAAGTTAAATGTACTTGAAGTTAAAGTACTTTTTTCTTAAATGGGTAACAGGTACATGTACTTTATGATCGACATGTTTTTTTAAATACTTCCCTGAGTCAAATGTGTGGTAACACTTTAATACTTCAGTTCACTGATAGATGATTTATGTCTGACATGTTATAAGAACATTTTCATGTGTTTAGTATTTCTCAATAATTATAACTTCTATGATTACAGCTGTGTTTTCCTATAATGCCTATACACAAGTATTCTCAGCCTGATAAAGTATCTGTAGCAAAAGTATTGTGAGCAGATCTGTTTAAGACTACATTAAACTGTGTTATAAACCAGATACTACATGTTTATTATGTGATAAATAAGGGGATTAAAGTGAAGTGCTGCCAACTATCCAGTACTGAAAGTACACATAATGCAGTCAAAGTATCAGTACTGAAAGTATTATTAGCTTCTTGCACTTAGTATCATAAAAGTACTAATATAGTAGTATTAGTAGTAAAAACATTTTTATGAGACAAAACAAAAACTGGTTTTATATGAAAAGTTAGACAAGCAGACAGTAAACAGTGATTAATATTAACTGTGTAATAACCTCTGTGACCATGAGCCTTTAGTATTATTATTAATATTATTACTAACATTATTATTAATATTATTATTATTGTATAGACATTATTACTGTTTGATCTCTAGTTTGTGTCTTGTCAAACACTTTACACACAGCTGTATAAATAAAGTTAATTTGAACATATTTAATATGTTTTATGTTAAAAGATTTGAACTGAAAATGGAAACACTCAAGCGAAGTACAAGTACCTTACATGTGTACTTGATGAGAGGACTTTGAAGTACTTGGTGTAGTGTGCAGTCACGTCTGACCTCTGTGACTAACCGTGTGTCACCGACACAAACGCTGAGAGTTGATCCGGACCCGCTGTCCGTGGACCCGGCCCGTGTGCGGCGCTCCGGTCCGGTTAATTGGAGTAATCGGTCCCGGGCTGGGACGTGAAGTTGTCTGGATAAACTTCCATCAGCATCACATGCCGGCGCAGGCCCGAACACAAGAAAAGCTTGAAATGAAGCTAAAATGGAGGTTTAGTCAAGATGAGAGGCGGAGAGAGCGGCGAGCTCCCCGAGTGTGTGTTTGTTTGGGCGGTCAGATGAATGTTTTATAACCGTCTTATTAAAACACACTATGGCCGTCTGCTGCTCAGACCTCCCCCCTTACAAATCCATCGGCGCTGCCTCGGTACGTCCCCGTAAAGGCGGTAAACTACCACGGTCCCGGTTGTGTCCCGAGTGAGTGTGAGTGTGTGTGTGTGTGTGTGTGTGTGTGTGTGTCAGAGCTGGTTAAACCGTCCAAAGCGACCCCTCACGCCGCCGACATTGCTCCGTCTGAGGCGGCCAAACGTTACGAGAACAAGTGGATAACGTTAGCCGCTAATGCTAACCATCCTGTTAGCCGCTCCGGCTAACGCTGCTCGCAGCCACGCTGATAACTTCCATCAAACATACCGAAAAACGGCGGCGAGGAGGAGAACCGGAGCGGACAACCGACAGCCTTCACACGGGGAACGGTCCACGGAAAGACGCCATCTTTCTAAAATAATCCCGACACCGAGCAGGCGTTGGTGGGTCTAAGTTCTATCGGCCCCTTGTCCTCCAGAACATCAACTCCTAGAATAAGAAACACAGCAGCTAAACACACAAACACACACACAGCGGAGCTGATCCGGACAAACAGCGGCTGCCAGCACACACACCTGCCCGCAAACAGCGGCCGACACACGGACACAGGCGGAGAGCTGCACGCAGGTGAAGTTTGACAGGAGAGAAAATTAAAGTTATGAAATTAAAAAGCCCAATGTGCACTTACTCAGCAGCAGTCCTCCTCTGATTAATTAAATATATATCTGTGTAAGGAGCCGATCCACGGTGCAATAACAGCAGATAAACAGTCCGGCTGCCTCCTGCCCGCACGCCTTTATTCACTTTCTGTATTTTATGGTGAGTTTTAGTAAAAGAGTGTAAAAACAGAGAAACTGAAGCTACAAAACAAGAAGAACTCTTCTTCAATCTCATTCAGCTCAGCCTCAGCACAGCACAGATCCCTGCGCCCCGGAGCTGGAGGAAGGGGGACAAAAACTACTCCCCCGTCCACCGGATGCTCGCCAATCCGCGACAGAGCGATCGATGCTGGCTCGTGCTGTCGTTAAAGTTCGTTCAATCGGGTCGATCAACGGCGCGAGGTGCCCGGAAAAGGTGTTCGAAAAGCGGACTACTTTTTGTGTCGGTGCGGCGAATTTATTTCACTTTGCCTAAGGAACGGCGGTGCTGCGACTCCCATTGCCTAGGGAAAAAACCCGGATGTAAACTCAGTGAAACTCTATGGAGAGAAAGTCGGCGCACGCACGCACACACACACACACACGCGCGCGCGCGCGCGCCATGAAAGTCAGCAGAGGAGCGGAGCAGTTTGTTGTGTTACTGTCGGTGGTTTGTCTCCGGTTCTTCTTCATGGACCCACAGCCGGCCGGTCCGCCCTCAGCAGGCCGACCGTGAGGCTCCATGATCGGCTGCTCGCTGCTGGAGCTGCCGCACTGTTGCACTTTGTGGAGGAGGAGGAGGAGGAGGAGGAGGAGGAGGAGGACAGGTGGCTCCTCGGCCTTTTCATTACTGCTCGGTGGCTTCAGGGTGTCTTCATTCCACATAAATCTAGCAGTGGAGGAATGTTAATGAAATGTTTGATTATATCAGAATGAAGCTGCTGAGATAAATATTTATATTCCATCTGTACCTCACAATATTTACTCTGTACAATATAAAGTACAAAAACCTGTTTTATTATCTACAACATGTATTCATAATGTCCAATGATACAATACACACACAAGTGTATATGTGTGTGTGTGTGTGTGTGTGTGTGTGTGTGTGTGTCTTGTGTGTATACATGTGTGTACATAAAATTTCCTTTCTGGGATTAATAAAGTCATCTATCTATCTATCTATCTATCTATCTATCTATCTATCTATCTATCTATCTATCTATCTATCTATCTATCTATGTGTGTGTGTGTGTGTATGTGTGTATGTGTGTTTACATGTGTCTGTTTTTCCATAAAAAAAGACTTAGTGGCATCTAAGGAGTGTAGTTTGTGATTCAACACCCACGCCTCCCCCTCTCCTCGTCTAACACCTTGTCTAGATCCAGTGTTCAGTTTGAGTTATGAAGATTATATTCTGTAAATAAAGCCCACTAAATGTTACACACTGGACCTTTAATGTAAAAACACATACATATAGATATACACAATATCTATACATTAGGTACACCTGTACAATACAATGTGATCCAATGACAACTCTGTTATAAATTCAACTTCCTGAAGCCGAAAATGTTTCAGTGTGTGCTGACTCTGTCAGAGAGGTTTATTCTGTCATGTTTATTGTCCAGAACTGAACTTTATCAAGAGCTGTTTCTAATATTTTGGCCACCCTATTTACAAACATGAGATTGAACACCTCAATCTATATATTATCAACAATATATATTATCAACAAACACTGAAACATGATCAGCTTCATAAAGTTGATTTTATGTCAGAGTTGTTGTTGGATCACTGTGGACTGTACAGATGCCGGTCAATATATATATGTACATATATACACACACACACACATAAACACACACACAAACTGTATAATGTGCTGTACAAACAATCATTTATATTTTGTTAAAATATAATATCAGAATTGGTTTTCATTTTCAGAATCTGTCTTTGTGTTGTTATGTAAAAAACAAAGATTAAACATTAAAGAAAATAAAAATCAAACACTAGCAAATGAAAATATATAAGTACTATATGTTCTTAAGAAGACAAAGTATATGTAGTATATGTATATAACATATATTATATATACTTTGTCTTGTCCTACTTATTTATATGTTTTGGTCACCCTGAGACAACAAACATATAATAATATAATAATAATAACTATACTGTATATACATTAATCACTCTTCAGTTCCTGTCAGAAGAAGTACATACATACAGTACATACATACATACATACATACATACATACATACATACATACAAACATACATACAAACAAACGTACATACAAACAAACATACATACATACATACATACAAACAAACAAACATACATACATACAAACATACATACATATATACATACATACAAACATACATACAAACAAACGTACATACAAACAAACATACATACATACATACAAACAAACAAACATACATACATACAAACATACATACATACAAACATACATACATACATACATACAAACAAACTTACATATAAACATACATACAAACATACATACATACAAATATACATACATACATACAAACAAACATACATATAAACATACATACATACATACAAACAAACATACATATAAACATACATACACACACAAATAACTTGTTTGTGTGTGTATATTGAGGCGCACCCTGGTTAAGCCTCTTGTCTGACTTTTTGTGCCACAATGTGAAAATGTATTTTTTTCATTAAAGTGAAAAGAGGGAGGTGATGTAAGAGACAGAGATCAATAACATTACAGGAACATTACAGAAACATTACAGAAATATTACAGGAACATTACCATAACATTACAATAACATTCAGTTTTTGTTCTTTAAATGTGTCAACATCACTCAGACACAATCAGCTGTTCATACTGAACCCGTCAAAGGTTCATTCAATGATATTTTCTACATTGTAGATTAATATAAAATAACAAAAATGAAATGGTAGTGAATAATAAACATGTAAACAAACCATAAGTTAGATTGTTTTCTTTGATGAAGCTTTGGTCAATCACACCTTAATGTCTGAATTACTGCAAACAAATGAGACCAAGAAGAAGAAGAAGAACTGTCCAAACTGAGTTAATGGTCAGCACCTGAAACTTCTGGACTACCGTCACATCCAAATGTTTTATTCTGGACTACTTCTTTTCTTACTGCTTCAGTATTTAAATATTCTGCAGACTGTCAACTCAGTTTTCACAAATACAAATCCTCTGTCTGTGTGAAACAAACAAACCTGGTTCTGGTTCTGGTTTGCAGTCCGTCAGTTGGAGCGGTCAGCACGCTGTGAAGGAGAGTTCATTTATTCAACATGATCGTAATAAAAGTGTAGAAACAAAACGATTATGAAGAGAAGAGACATACAGTTGTTGTCTCTTTTCAGGTTCATCTGTATGGACACAGACACAGGCAGAACATGCAAACCGGCCGGGATTCGAACCTGTGTCATATCACCTGTGCCCCCTGCTGTCAATACTCACATTTTGTATTTCCATTTTCCTGCTGTGTCCGGGAGTGTTTCGTTCTTCTTCTCTTTTGCTAAAGATGGCAGCAACACTTCCTGCTCCCTGATGGACTCTGAAGTTCTCTGAAGATGTATTTAGAACCTTTATTTGCTGTTAAAGTTTGAACTGAATGAATAAACAAAGTGCAGAACCTTTTATGTTTATTCATGAACATGAAGTCTTTAACTAACGGCTGCTCTGTTGAACCTGTTCACTGTCTGCATGCAGAAACTCTTGTTGTGATGTCAAAGTCTACAAAGATAATAAAAGGTTCCACATCACCATGAAGAACCACTTCAGAACTTACATAGAACTCAATTTTTCTATTTCTTTTAGTTTATTTAGAGAAATTCTTCATAGCTAAAAACAAATCTATGAAGAACCTGATTCTGGTTCTCTTGGACACGATGGCTGGACTGAACCACCAGAGGGAGCTACAGTACAGATGAAGATCAGTCCTCCACACTCTTCTTCTTCTTCGGTGCTGTCATCATGTTCCACAGAGATCTTAAAGTCTGTTTGTGTCAGCGAGAAAGAAACATGAAATATAAAATGATTTAAATAAATGTAGACATGGATCAGCAGGTCTGTGATCATATATTATTATATTATTATCATTATCATCTGTGATTCTCTCATTGAAGTGTAAATCTATATTAATAATACATAGTATATGTATAGTATAAATATCTAGTATAATCTGTATACAAGTAGGTCCGACTGAGCAATCTGATTGGTCAACTAGACATTTAAAATGTGCTCAAATCAGCATGAAATCACACAGTACAGAGGAAGTACTTTAATAAAGTAATACATCTGAATTTAAATATCAGCTTTCTTTAATGAATATTCTGTTAGACTTGTTAATACAGGTGTGTACCTCGTTAAGACAGGTGTGTACCTCGTTAATACAAGTGTGTACCTTGTTAAGACTGGTATATATCTCATTAATACTGGTGTGCATCTCATTAATACAGGTGTGTACCTCATTGAGACAGGTGTGTACCTCGTTAAGACAGGTGTGTACCTCGTTAAGACAGGTGTGTACCTCATTTATACAGGTGTGTACCTCATTAAGACAGGTGTGTACCTCATTTATACAGGTGTGTACCTCATTAAGACAGGTGTGTACCTCATTAAGACAGGTGTGTACCTCATTAAGGTGGACTTATCTGGACTGAAGAGGAATATTTGGTTAGATAAAAAATGTTAATTTTGATTCCATCCATCTTTGTTCAACACATTTTGACTTTTGGACTTTACAACGCTGTGGAGTTCCTGAAATGTTTGGCTCATCCTCCATCAGCTGTGCAGGTGAGTCGCTGATACAGCGCAAGCTTCAAAATAAATGTGAAGTTAGGAGGCCGATCTGTGCATGGAAAAATATCTTTTTCAGCAGATATCTGAGTCACTGCAAGACTGAACTAGCAAAACAGTTTAGTGTTTATATGTGAGTATTTATTCAGTTTGGACACAATTACAGCGTCTGTGAGTTAGTCCTGATCCTGTTTGTGCTTTGATCTAAATGCTAACATCAGTTCAGCAGGTGTCATGTTTTTAGTTTTCTAATGGTGATTTTCTACCATAAAATAACAGATTTGAAATCATATTGATGTTTAAACTGTCAGACAACAGGAGCTCCACAAGGCTCCGTCCTGGGAAGTCGCCCACTCTGGACCAGGATTCAGGATTCTTGATGCTGTCGTACAGAACTCTGACTAATTATTACTAATTATTAAAATGAATACCTGTAAATCCTCTCCTGCTGTCAGTACTGGAGCTCTTTTAGGGATTTCTTTTCACCGGTGTTGGATGATATCAAGTTTATCTTCGGATCATCAACGGTCTTGTTGGCACAAACTCGTCAGAATTAAATCCTTTTACATTCAATCTTTTTTTTCCTGGACCAATCACCTCGCTCCGTCCTGTGACTGACAGCTGTGCATGGTGAGTCGTGTGATTGTGGCCCTTTAACCCAATCAGAGAGCAGAGAATCCATCATCTGTTGGGTAATAACTTCCTGGCCTCATTAGCGATCGCTAACAACATTAATGTCCTGGTGCTGTGCTCGGCTCTGTGTGTTGATTCGGTTTGCAGTGTCTGCTCTCCTTTGAAAAGCAGCTCTGGCTTTGTGCTCTCAGGAGCGTCTCCTCAGATCTCAGATCAGATCTGAGTTTATACACATTAAACGATCAGAGAGGCTTTTATGCTGCGAGCAGGCCGAGCATCTGGACGGACACTCGGCCTGCTCGACACACGAGAATCAGAAAAAACAAAGTCAAGACTGAAACTCAAGATGTGATGAATTCACACACACACACACACACTGAGAATACTGAAGGTTTTTATTGATCAAATATTTTCATTAGCCACGTTAGCCGCTCAACTCTGTGGAAGTTCATTCATGTTCAAATCAGGATGGCAAGTGACATTTACAAACATGTTTGTTTACTTCCTGTAAACACATGACTGTCGTTCTCTGATCCTGATACTAACACACACACACACAGACACACACACACACACACACTTTGACTGACAAGATGTTCCCATACTTCTGGGCTGATGATGATGAACTGAAGATTTCACCTGTGAAGGTGACTGTAGAACAACAGCGATGATGATGATGATGATGATGAACATGATGATGATGATTGTCATGGTGATGATGGTTGTCATGGTGATGATGGTTGTCATGGTGATGATGATGATGGTCAAACGTTCAGAGAACAAACTAACAAATGTTGAACTTTTGGAATCGTTCTGACATGTTGGATCTTCTGAACGCTCCGATCAGTTCACTGTTTGACGATATAAAAACACGGAGCAGTTCTTCAAGGTTCAGATGGTTTCCAGGATCCTGATCCAGGACGCAGGTTTACAGAGTGAACCTTGTGAGAAAAACCTGGACCAGGACTCTTTAACATCGGTCCATGTTTGAGGTTTTGGGGGTTTTGGGTTTATCTGGTAACATGTTCAGGTTTACCATCGTTGGATCATTGGTTGTATGTTTGAAGTGAATTTTCTGTGTATTTGAGCAGCTCGTAAAACTTGATGGACTGCTCGTTGTTCTGAAACCCAACAGTCCCAAAAATGTCCCGTTTGTCCGGCAGTGATCCCGAAAACAAACGCCCCCTGCTCCGAAGGCCCATCCCAAAGTACACGCTCTCCACAGAACTCTTTGGCCTGAATATCTTTGTGTACTTTGACGCGCAAGCATCAGCTGACCTCAGTCAGGTGACCTGTGTCGTCATGGTAACGATAATAAACACGGTGGTCCTTTTCAGGTTTAAAGGTCAGAATAAGTCTGAGTTGGGTCGTTCAGTTACCTACGTAAGGTCAGTTATGTAACGTCCCATCAGTTAAATATGTGACATCAGTTATACCAGGCTGCTGTTCACATCAACGACCGTTTGTTTTCAGGATGACGGGCTGTCGGCCCAATGGGACATTTTTCAGAACAATGGCACGACACCAGAACTTGACACTGATGGATTTGTTGGTGTGAAGTGTTAAAGGGATTTGATGTGAAGTTATCTATCAGAGTTTGTGTCCTTTGTAATCTGTCTGTGTTTCTGTTTCTGTTGTAAACTGTCAGAGGTAAAGCGTTTGGAAATGTTGTGTTCTATCAGATTTGAAGCATTTATGTAGTAGATTAGACAAACTGTGTGTTTCCATAGAATAAGTTTGATTTGGACTTGATCTGAAGTTTGACATATGGTTTGACTTCTATGATCAAAGAGCACAAAGATCACTTCATGGTTTAACTTCTAATTCATCTGGAGCTGATTTAAAGAACAAATCAACATGTTTGAATCAAGTTTGATGACAGTTGTATCGCACCTGAAAAGTCTGTGATGATGCTACAGTAATTATTCAAAAGACTTTTTTTTAGTAAAACTTTGTTTGTGTGTGAAGATAATAAAGCTCATCTGCAGCCAGCTGTGATGAACCTCTGCTGTCGTCCTTCAAACACTGAGAAACGTTTGGACTGATTGGTGTGCGAGCTTGGACTGAGCCTCTGATGAGACATCAGCTGCTTCAATCATCAGACCTCGGTGACAGTCATGTGTCCTGTGGAAAACTACTAACTAGCTAACGTTAGCCTGATGCACTTTTCTCTCTCATAACTCTATGCATGGCAGCTAGTGCTACGAGCTAGTGTCAGCGTCTACCTTCCAGTGCGCACAGTCGGACCCGGACTGACTGGTGGAGAGTCTGAGTATTTATCCTTGGAAGGATCGTAGATCGGTCCATTGTTCCACTAGTGCTCATTGTTGTGATGACATCAGAATCGTTCAGGTAACACTGTGTTTGTTGAAGATCCTCCTGAGATACGCCAGATACATAGGAGATGACGATGTTCCACACACCTGGCCTCATGTGATTCTAACGACCATTGGCCACAACTGACCTTAGGTGACCTTGCGACTGTCACAACAATGAGCACTAACGAACCAAGTGGAACGATGGGCGGATCTACGATCCATCCATGGATAAATCCTCAGACTCCCCACCAGTCAGTCAGAACTGAAGAAGCTTGTTGGATGAGAGGAAGTCCATCTGTCCATCATGAAGTGTGTAAATCACAGAGAGTTGAAGCAGTCGGAGGACATCAGAGGGAAAAGCAGCAAGTATATTGTGAATAAAATCTGATCCAGTTTGAATAAAGTTCTAAAGTTCTGGTTCTGTTCAGTAATCAGTGAGGCGTGGACAGAGATGACAGCAGCCCTCACAGTCACTCAGACTGGATCAAACAGGAAGCACTCCACTCCGGCGGCGTCAGAGGAGAGAAAGCGTTTGATTGGATGTTCCAGTCTAAAATAAAAATGTTCTGTAAAAGTTCTGAGTGTTCTACAGAGCGCCCACAGAACTGTTGAGTCCATGCAGGCAAACACTGATGACATAATCACAGCTCGCTGTTTGAGGTGGAAGTGACTCATGACCAACTCCAATGAATCAACACTGCTGAGTTTCATAACGCTCTTTATGTAAGGGTGGAGGCAGGGTGGAGTGGTGGGAGTGAAGCTCCTGTACCTGCCCACACCCACTGCAACTCCACCCCATATCACAAACATCCACCTCGCTGCTCCATCAGGTTCATTTTCAAACTCACGCTCTGCTGCTTACACTGCATAATGTTCTTTCTTACTTAATGTACTTTCACTCTACAGAAGAACATCTGAAGAACATTTGAAGAACATAAAAACAATGCTTCATATTTGAGTCTAAATATCTCAAGCACAAGCGCCACCACATTGTTGGTTGGAGCCAGAGTCTGAGCAGCCCTGGTGTCGAGGTCCCGTCCACACCAACTCAATCATGAGCCAAGCTGAGCTGTCAATCATGACATCAGAGCACCAAATGACGAATGGAGCGACAGATGATGTCGTTAAAGATGAGACTAAGAAACAAACATCAGTTCTGCTCTGTGACAGACAAACGGGTCGACCCGCTCAGTCCTCCATGCAGACTCTTCAGGAAGTGTCTCCCAGAAAACAGCCTTGGCGTGGGCAGAGCGAGACGGGTCAGTGCCTCTGTTCTGATGAGTGTCTGCACAGTTTCATCAGGTCATCATCTGTTAATAAACTGCACATCTAAGAGTCGTCTGTTACTGGGAGAAGTAATCAGATTACAGCAACCTCCAGGCCAATTATTACAACCAGCAGCAGGCCGAGCAGAGAGGCTGAAAACAACCAGGCTGATCTGATTATGAGGACTGAGGCCGGGTCCACGAGGCCGGGCCAAGTACTTGAGGCCGGGCCGGGTCATAAGGAGAATATTTGATCTTTAACACGTTAAATAAAATATAATAAAAGAGCTCAGTGTCTGCTGAGACGAATATTCTGTGTTCATCACCAATATTCTGCTTTAGAAACCGATCACAAGAAAATCAAAAGTGAATTTCCATTTTCATTAAATCTCAGAGTTTATTAACGATGTTGACGAGTATTTGCTCTCTTTGTGATGTTAACGTTATTTAACGTCACGTAACGTGTCAGATAATCATCATGCAGAGACCGTCCACTGTTTCCTCTTCTGTCTGTGCCGCGATTTGTTTTGTGAAAAAACATCCTGATTTCCTGTTTCCTGTTTTAGAGATTAGCCTACATTACCCAGCATGCCTTTCAGCAGCCCTCAGAGAAGACACACCTTCACCTTCAAAGTGAAGACACAGATTTTTATTTCCAGCAAAGATAAACCTAATGTTTCTTCTCCTACATACACGTCTGAGGAGAGACCTGGTCCTGGTCCTGGTCCTGGTTCTGGTCTTGGTCTTGGTCGTTGCCATGAGGTCACCTGTTGTGCCAAATAAATGTTAAATATTAAACGTAAAGGTGATGCAGCAGTTTGAGACGACCTGCTGATGTTAAAGATGTTTCCATCTCTGGACAAAGATCCCACCAGAACAAGGGACAAAACCGGAGGAAGAAGGTCAGAGTTCCAGGCAGGATGGAGGCGTTTAGGACTGTAGAGTCTACAGAGTGACCTGGACCTGGACCTGGACCTGGACCTGGACCTGGACCTGGAACTGGAACTGGGCCTGAAAAATGAAGTCATATAATTGATTTATGTAAATTTGTGACATTTATTCTGTAAATAACATGAAAATCAAATGAATCAACAATTTAAAAACATCTAAATATTTTTTCACACTTCTTCAACAATCTCGATCTCAATACTCAAAACATGTACAGTATGAATATGAGTATCTCTGCTGAAGTTGTGAAGGTCCGTCCAAAGCGGTGGTGTTGAAGTGGATCTGGATCGGAGCCACGCTGCTGCTGCTGCTGCTGCTGCTGCTCAACATGTTTTCTCCGGAGGAATGAAGGTTAAAAGCTTTTCAGGCTGAGCCGACGCACAAACGTTCACTTCAGGCCGAGCTGGGAGTTTCTGTCCTCCGCAGTGTTAGATAACACGAGCGCTCGCACAGCGAGACGACACGGACGAGAAACACTTCATACAAATACAGAGAAACATGTTCAAACGACAAACATGTCTGATCCTCACAAGTTTGTCTACATCAACAAAACAGACGACGATATATTTAATATAATTTATTATTAATATTTATATTCACGTCAGAAATATTCAGTCCACATTAAAAAGGTTTGAGTGCTGACAGACAGCTCTGACAGAAAACTGACAACTAATGGCTAATTCAGCTAACTGCTAATTCAGCTAATGGCTAATTCAGCTAACTGCTGTGAACACGCACGAGCAAAACAAACAACAGAAAGTTCTTGGATGTAAACAGGAAGTACAGTGTTGCCATGGATTCAGTGACCCCTTTAGCCTGTTTGTATCTTAAAAGTACCCAGAGTTAAATTAAAGTTCATTTTGGACCAATGAGAGGAGTCAGGTCGAGGGAGCGGAGCCAGTGTCGTGCCAGAACAGGAGCTGAGCGAACGGGTGACGAGTTCAGCGGCCTCTGTGGACATAACATCTGCAAGTTGAAGATGTCACAGACTGAATATAATGACATCATGACTGTCTGACGGTCAGAGGAGGAAGTCAGGTGACATTTTGGATGGATGTTGACTTCCTGTCAAAACGTCAAAAAATGTGACACAATGCTGATTAAAATCTTTTCCCTGCTGCTCCTCCATCTTTTAATTGGCTGTCAGAAATAACCGGGCTCGTTGTTCAGGTCCGCCTCGGAGGGTGAACCCAGGGGATGAAGCGCCACGTGCACGTGATGAAGGGCTGAGCGTGGGCCTCAGCGAGGGCCGTGCGACCTCTGCTCACTGCAGCACTCTCTCTCTCTCTCTCTCTCTCTGTTTGGTGTGGGCTGCTTCATCTTTATGTAAAAAAACTCTGTGGGAGGGAGCACGCTGCAGAAATGTGACCAGAGAGAGGAATAAACAGAGGAGAAGAAGAAGAAGAAGAAGAAGAAGAAGAAGAAGAAGAAGAAGAAGAAGAAGACAAGGAGGAGGAGGAGGAGAAGGAGGAGGAGGAGGAGGACGTCCTTCGTCTGTTTCAGCTCTGGAGAGAAAAAATAGTTCACTTCCTCTTTTTTTAGCAGCTGCACAGACTCAGAAATTCCAGCAGGTGGCAAAGTGCTCACCTCTCCCTCTCAGCCAATCAGAGCGAGGTGGGCAGGGATGAAGGCGGGACTCAGGAAAAAGAGAGGGAGAGCAACAGAGCTGAGATAAAAGTAAAGAGGACGAGAAGAGTGAAGACAGAGCAGAGAGTGTCGAGTCGGAGCGCAGGAACAAACACAAGAAGAAGAAGAAGAAAAAGAAGAAGAAGTGAAGAAGCAACAGGTCGACAGCGAGGAGGAGCAGGAGGAGGAGCAGCAGGAGGAGGAGGAGGAGAAACTCCTTCTATAGACTCTTCTTTGTGTTTGTGAGGAGTTCAAACTTCCTGGATTTGCTGCTGAGCGCGTGCAGTGAGGAGAAAGAGGAGCTCTGTTCAGGAGGCTTCCTCAGGAAGGAAGGAAGGAAGCAAGGAAGCCAAAACCCCCTTCACCTCCTCAGCCTCCTCCTCCACCTCCTTCCCTCCTCTGGCTGCAGCACTTTGTTTTGAAAGCTGCTGCTGCTTCCTGGAGATGATCTGAAGCTCCACTTCCTGTCGACGCCGTCAGAATGGCTGACTGCAGCTCAGCCCGCACGCTGACCTCAGACCAGCCGAGCCTGTGAGCAGAGAGAGGGGAGCAGGTCATGGATCAGCAGCCTGAGGAGGAGCAGCAGGATGGAGGAGGAGAGGGCACCTTCACCTCCACCTGCGTGGCCTCCTCCACCTCCACATCCACCTCATCTTCCTCGGCCTCCCACGGCGAGCCGCCCTCGGCCGCCCCCCCCCCACGCTGCCACCACTCCAGCAGCAGGACCTTCACGGGCCTGAGGATCTTCTGCAGGAGGTAAGTCCACCACACGCCTCCACCTCCACCTCCACCTCCACCTCTGAGTGGGCGCAGGAAGTGATGCGTTAGGCGGCACGCTGTTTGCAGCTCAAAGATCAGAGAAGAAGACAGAGAGAGTCAACGCAAGAAAACACGATAAAACATTTAAAACTTGATTTTACATCAGAAACAAAACAAGAAGCTCAAAGGAGATAAAAAGGTCAAAACAATCAGTGATAAAAAATCAGTTTGTTTTGTGACAAATCAACAGAAATCAATCAGAACACGAAGGAGGAGAAACTTAACGAAGCTTTAATCAATCAAACATTCTGCAGCCATGACATCATGATGATGGTGGTTGTCATGGTGACGATGATGATGGTGCACTGACCTCATCTTTGTCTGTTGATTAATCCATACATTCATATTTCAGACACTAAAACTCATTTGCATATTTAAATTATATCTGTGAGCTCACGTTAAAGCAGTGATGACAATATGAACTTTATTTAAACTGAGAGCGACGCAGAGAAACAAAACTGAAACTGAAAAAACAGTTTTCTGACGTCTGAACGGCTCCAACTCAAAAATTTAATTTAAATAAATCAATCTTCTGATGTTGATCATCAGAAGATGAAACAATAAATCAACAGAAGTTTTTCAGTTTGTTTCTGATTTTCAGAAACACCTTTTAATTTTTAATCTGCAACTGACAAAAATTAAATTAAATTTAATTTTAGTTATTTATTTAGTTTATGTTGATTTCTTTAACAAACTGATTAATGATTGATCGATGTCGATGCTCTCAGCTTTTGAAATGTGACAGTGGATGAGTTTTCCTGATAAACGGTCATTGTTTATTAATAACTGCGTCCTCACACGTGAAGCTGGTTCGTCATGTTCATTCGCTGTTCATTAAACTTCAGCTGATCTGCAGTCAGACAATAATTCATCTACAAACAAACAGAGCAGCTGATATTTAATCTGACCTGAGCCTGATGATACTTTAAATCATCTCAACCATCATCAGTGTCTCAGGTCACATGACCAAGTCTCATCATCACAGTACTGTAGTATAAATATTCGTATTTACTGTATCATGGTGGATTGTGGTGGATCAACATCTGCAGAGAACGGTTCAGTTTACGCCATTCAGTAACATGATGAGACATGAGAGTGTTCAGATGGAGAGAAGAGCCCAGTGCATCATGGGAAGTCTCCCTGCAGTGGTTCAGGACTCACCTGAGCAGCTCAAACTATAAGATCTACTCCAGAACCAGAAATGTGAGCTGGTTCTGCAGGAGAGGAGCTGATAGCTGAAGGTTCTGGTCCAACAATGAGACCATCATCCAGCCCAACGAGCTCAGATCACATGGTCTACACTCAATCAACCAATCAGAGACCAGAGCTGACTAAGCTCTCATTGGCTCTTTACAATACATATGTATATATTTCATTTAAGATTTTTAGTTCAGAGCTTTTTTTTCTGACTTGGCTGCTGAATTTTTCAGATTAAAAAGAAACTTTGGTATTTTTTAAAGTTTCACACATTTTTCTGTCTAAGTGACGAAACAGGGACTGTACTAGTTTTTGTTTTGAGTGGGACCGTCAAAGTTTGTCATTTGTTTTTGTCTCTGACAGACTCAGATTGTTACTCTCACCTTTAATTTATCATACATTGGTCATTAACATCAGTGTCATGTCACGTGTTCACATGGACACGTGAGTGTAGTTTTAGACCAACTTCAAACATGGTGGACATGTCCTTTAAAGGTGTGTATAGATGAATGTATGTGTGTCACAGTTTCATACAGAAACATACAAAATGTTTCCAGGACGTCAGACTTCCTGTTTGATGTCTGAGTAACATCATGGTGTGTGTGTTATTCACAGTTAGTAACTGAGTACTTTTACTCCACTACTCTACTCTAACATCCACGATTACTGTGACTCTCTCAAGCAACCAAACATGAAACACTGCTTGTATTTAAAGTCACCATATTTAATGATATAATAAAAAGTTGTGTATAGTGTGGCATGTTTATGGTAAAAATTAGGATAATGTGTGTGTCAAGTTCAGTCCTGCTCTCATATAAAGACTTCAGTCATCCATCAGTGATGAACATGTCGTGTTAGCTCATCACAGAAGCGACTAAATAACTCTGTGAAGTTTGTCTAAATGTTGTCCGTTGACCTCTGACCTCTGACCTCCAGGTTCTCTGGGTACCCATGAGTCTAGAAATGTGTGAACATCATAAACTGGATCTGACTCTGCTGGATTCATGTGTGATGACGTTTCATAGAGCTCTCTGTATAAAGTGATGTGTCGTGACCTCGGGAACGATCACATGACTCATCAAACTGTCCAACCACAAACTAGAGAGCGAGGACGTTCAGGGGACGGACGGCTGTCCACACCTGAGTCACAATCAGAGACAAATGATCCACGTCCAACCGACCAAAAACTAAATTTAACACAAAGTTTATTGACTTCATTGTTCAGATGATGTAGACCACTTCAGCAGACCTGCTGTCCCCCTAAAACAGGCTGACTGTGAGCAGGTTAAACAGTGCATGGTGTCACATCCTAAATAAGCTCCGCTGTGAATAAAAAGGTAACAAGTGCAGGTTCAGGTTCAGTCAGGTGGTTACTTTAATCTACCAGTGATCTCCCATGGTCCTCTAATTATAGCTGCTATTAATGGATTGGCAGAGCAATTAATTAAAGAACTCATTTTTAGAGTCTGATGGGAATATTTGACTCCAGAGGAGACGTTTCAATCTGCAGAGCTCCGAGGACGCCGCTCCTCTTCCTCCTCTCAGGAAACAGTCAAGGGCTTTAAAGGATAACACGAGTACGTACGATGAAGTGCCGTCAGCACCATGTAGTTCGGAGACATTGAAGCTGAAGAGGCAAAGTTTTGATTGGAGTTGAGTATCATTTAAAAATATAGAATATAATATAATATATAATATCAAGTGGTATAACGGACGTAACAGTGATGATCTGCTCATCTGCGGTCTGTTTGGAAACTGACGAGGCGTCTGTTATGAGTTGCGATGACTGATTGGACAGATTATTAATTGTTGTTCTGTCACGATCAGGATGAGGAGTCGACCTCGTGCTTCCCTCTCTAACCTGATTAGAGCCGACAGGCTGGACAGCTGTTTGTCTGTCAGACTTCAGTTTCTGTGAGTCAAAGACTGAACTAGTCCTGAAGGATTGGAGTCTGCAGTCTGGACTCTGACGGGTTTGTTGTGTTCTATAACCAGTTCCGGTTCTGACACGACACCGGCTCCACTCCCTGGGCCTGCAGACCTCCTCCTCTTCTTCCTGGTGGTCCAGAACTCCTGTGACAAACACTAACACAAACACTAGCACCGCTTTGGGCGAACACTAACCCATTGAGGTACAGCTTGACAGAGCTGCCAGCAGCCTGCAGTCTCTTTCTTTTAAACATTTTATGACCTTTTCATGGGGCGAGGAGACGTGCAGCCAGAGGCCGTGAGTCGGACTGAACCGGGCCTGCTGCAGTCCGGACTTGGCCTTGGTGGATGGAGGACACGCTCCACCAGGTGAGCTCCGGTCTGGTTTAAAGCGTTTCACCTTTATTTATTTATTCAGGGAGTTTCACTGAGAGCAGGATCGCCCTGATCACATTCACACGTGGAATTGGTCCAGTCCAGTCCGGTCTGCTGGACCCACTGAGGACCCAGGGAGGATCCAATCTGCCGTCAGGGGGATTTAACCATAAACTTTTGGGTTACTTTGTCCTGAAGGTGTTCATGCAGACTGACGTCGACCAAATGTGTTGAAGAGAAGCAGTCTGCTGTGGAACATGTTCAGTCACGTCTGTTACAACGAAGCAAACAGTCTGAACAGTGACTCAGCCAGAGCCATTATGATTTAATATTTTAATTATGATTAATGAGTCTGAACGATCCGATCAACAAAAGTTCAGAAACACTGACGACAAACCAAACAGTTTTCTTTTCGGTTGCTTCCAAAATATAAAAATATGTAAATAAGTTTCATCATTGATCTCCAGACTGCTGCAGGAGAACAGATCCAAGTTCAGATCTCTGGAACTTCATCAATGATAACAGTTCGTCTAAAACATGTCGCCTGTTTCAGAGTTTGATGACGACGACGTGAAAGTTTGTCTGTGTGCAGTCTGAGAACCACAAACAGCCACTGCTAGTTAAGATAGTTAACTTTAATCTAGCTCCGTCGTCACAAACTGAATATCTTTGTCCAAAGTTTGTTCCTTATAAAGTGTGAGTGAAGATGATCTGTTGTCGACAGAAACCAACTGCGAAGATCTTTGAGCCTGTTTTACGCTCCACTTTATTCGTCTCTTATTTTGACTCATGTCCATGAACTCGATGCTCCGTATCGATCCAAACCTCAGCTCTTTAATATTCAGTTTATTCATTTCACACGAAAGTCAAAAATAAAAATGAACTTCCTCTCTGAGGATCGTCACACTCGACGGACGGCTCTAAAATCAGCTGGTCTGAGATCTATTATTGTATTCTATTAATTCATCTGTGTGTGACTGACTTCTTTATTTCATTTGATCATTGAAGTAATAGATTACTTTAACAGAACATTAGTACATTCTCTCTCTCACACACACACACACACACACACACACACACACACACACACACACACACAGTGTGGATCAGGTGTTGCCAGGTGAAATGGACTCCTGGTCTGATTCAGTTTCATTGAGGCGCCTTCAGTCTGACACAGGCCACGCCCCCATCAGTGATGTCACAGCAGGTCTGTCACCTTTGACAGGTGATCTGATGACATCACAGACTGAGACTGTGTCCAGTCTCTCAGACTGAGGAGGTTGTTTTTTGACTATATGTGTGTTGTTGTGTGTTGACACATGGAGAAGTCATGCTGTAATTTTGCTTCATCATGTTGTAAATATGAGTTGTGTCATCTCTCTGTGACGGTTTGTTCAGTGATCAGCTCGAGTTTCCTTTCCTCTCCAATAACAATTAGCCCCATGTATGAAGTCAAGTCAAAGTATTTTAACTAACAACAATCTGGCTCCTGACTGTTTGATTGGGCCGCGCACCTGTCGCTGTGTGTGTTACGGCTTAATATATCCGGGCGGCAGCAAGGTGCGTGGCTCCGCCTGCTCATTAATTATTCATGTTCCACCTGTTTTGAGTTCAGAAACAAAGATGAACAAGATGAAAAACAAAGATGATTTAAATAAAGACATGAAGAAGAGCTTGTTTGTTTGATAAATGGAGGTGTCGTCTGCGTAACATGACACATTTAGCTGTTTCCTGCAGAGTGCCGTGTACAGAGCCGAGAGGAACTCCTCATCTCATTTGTCAGCCAACATAAAGTAGTTCCTGTTCTTTAAATATGATTCAGTCAAAGTTTAGAAGAGGAGAACCAATCAGAATGAGTCTCTGTGTTGCCGGGGTGCAGAGGCAGATATAATTATAATGTGTAAACTTAAAATACAAAACAGGCTCAAAGAAACCGCTCTGTCCTGAACTCATAGTTATATACTGTATATATTGTATATTGTGTATATTAGATGATGAATAAGTGTTAATCATAATAATGTTTACTTTATGACTGTGATGAGTTTGGAAATGGTAAAGAAACATTTAAATAACGCTTTGATGACTGACTGAAGCTGAAGCTAAAGTGTCTGTCTGAAGTGGAGGTGAGACAGGAAGACTGCCTGTCTGTCTGCAGTCAGACTACATGTCGTACTGTTTGGTGTTTTTTTTCTCAGAGTGTAACTGTGTAACTGTGTTCAGCTGTACTCGAGTATTTACTCTGATTACATTACTTCTGATCAGAAACTCGCGAGTCGACAACTTTGCTAACAGCCAAACATCAACCAGGTCACCAACAGCAGACACAGCAGCAGCTAATATTACTGACTAGTCCAACAGCAGTCAGCCCAGCTCGGCGTCTGTCTTTCAGCCTTTTATTTCACCAAGCTCTCACCAACCACTAAAAGTCAGTCCCAGATTTACTATTGTCCGGCGGCTTCTTGTCGTCTGTGGGTCACAGGTTCGATTCCCGGCTCCACATTTTGAATCAACGTGAAATTTTTTTATCTGCTGTGGCTCTACTACAAACATTCCCATCAGCCTCAGCTGCACTTTGTGTTTGGCATGCTAACAGGCTACACTGAGGTTAGCTCCAGTCTGACGGGTCGCTATGGTAATAGCAGCTGTAACTATGGACGCTGGTTCTCTGAGTCGTCCTCACTGGAACCTGTATCAGAACCTGGATCAGAACCTGGATCAGAACCTGCAGAACATGAGAATTTAGTTATTCAGATTTGAGTGAAATTAAACTTCAAGTTGAATTTTTATTTTTCTGACATAAATATGAAACAAACTGTGTGTGTGTGTATGTGTGTGTGTGTGTGTGTGTGTGTGTGTGTGTGTGTGTATTTGTGTGTGTGTGTGTCCATATGAGGAAGTAGGTTACTGCGTGGACACTTTTAGACACTCGCAGAGGAAACAGAAACATCAGAGCAGCTCAGTTTAACCTGAAACAGCTGCTGGACTCGAACCTGTGACGTACTGAAGACTGTGTGTGTGTGTGTGTGTGTGTGTGTGTGTGGACCCAGGGATTACACAGACCCATTTCCTCGACTATCTTTGTCGCTCGTTTGCCTTGTTTCTATAAATAATCTGAACCAGGAGGGACGCTGACTTTCAGGGAGGAGGAGGAGGACCAAGAGAAGAAGAAAGAAGAAGAGGAGGAGCGAGAGGGCAAGAAGAAGGAGAGAGACTAAGAGGAGGAGCGCAGGAGGACAGGATGAAGAAGAGAGCCATGAGGAGGAGGAGGAGGTGCTGTAAGAGGAAACAAAGGAGGTGCAGGAGGAGAAGCAGCTGAGGTCAGAGGTCAAAAAACATCCTGCACAAACGCAACAGCAACGTTATCTCACAGTTTTCCTCTGTTGGTTCGGCTCATTTTTTGAAACAGAAATTACATTCTGAAAACAGCATGGACAAACCTCCAAACACTCACAGCAGAATGGACTTCTCATTGATTTCATCACTGGACCATCAATGTCTTTGTACGTCTTTGCTAATGATTAAGTGCAGGTAGCCTAAGGTTAGCACAGTTAGTCTACAGTTAGCACAGTTAGCCTACAGTTAGCACAGTTAGTCTACAGTTAGCACAGTTAGTCTACAGTTAGCACAGTTAGCACAGTTAGCACAGTTTCCAAGAGAATATCCTGTTGATCTAAACTGATTGTTGATTCTCAGTCTGATGGTTGTTCCCTCTAAAACATGTCAGCATCATTTCACTGTATAAGTTATCACATGCACAAAGATCTGTTCAACTGTCAAAGTTAGTCAAGAACCAAATACCATGAATACCACATATGAATCTCTGGAACATTTGATAAATTGATTAATTGACAGTCAGGTGGAAATAGAACTTGACTAACAAAGGAGTTTCACACATCACCAATCAAGCAACATGTTTAGTTACCTGACAGGTGCTGTCCGTGATTGTGAATGCTGCCAAACATGTATGTATAGAGCTTGACCAGGACCAGTACAATTTCTGAACATGGAGGCACCTGGCCGAGTGCATGAACAAGGGCAACTGCCTGCTCGACGAAGAAGAAGAGGAGGAGGAGGAGGAATAAGGGTGCGTGGTGGTAGAATAGGGAGAAGAGGCAGAGGAGCACGAAGACACCGCGCTGTCCCGGATGAAATTCAGGCCACATTACAAACCATGTTACCAACCATCGCCTCACAACGGCGGAGTCTCCTCCAGTCTCCTCCATCATCCAAACCTTTGGCAGGGAAAACAGGTATGTACTCAGTCACTGATGCAATTATATGTTTAATAGGACGGGACACTGTGTATAAAGTAAGAGATGTATTTATTTACTAATTTACCTATTCATTTAGTGTGTGTGTGTGTGTGTGTGTGTGTGTGTGTGTGTTATAGGCATATCTTACCTCACTGGCATGTTATGACACTAAAAATGACAAGAAAAATATTGAAAATAGAGAAAATAAACTATCGAATTATTGATGATACAGTTTACAGTAGTATTACAGTCACTGTGCAGTGATGCATTACAATTGTGGTAAAGTTACTGTAAGTAAAACAACAACACAATGACATTGGTAAGTCATTCTGTACATTACGAATGGTAAAACAGTGTTGTGCTTTGAATTGTATGTCTAGGATTGGACAACAACCTCGCACGGGTGGCAAAGGAAAACTTCTCAGTGAGCAACAAGAACAAGACAGATGCCGTCACACTGAGGCAGAGCCGCACTGCAATCATAGAAGACAAAGCCATATTCCAAAATGTCAACTCTATAAGCATCTCCATAATAGACCGGATATTGAACAAGCATCTGATGACCATGAAGCAACTTTACAGGGAGACCATTGAGAGGAACTCTGATAGAGTGAAAGAGCTGCGGTACCAGCTGTACATGTAAGTCAGTTACTGGCTGTCCATCATTATAACCTTTTGGCTTCAGTACGCCCTTTACCTGATGTCTGAATCCAAGTATTTGTTTTATCTGACTTCAACATTTTGCCTAAAAACTGCAACCGAAAACTGTAGCTTATCATTATAATCCTTATTTTGAAGAATATAATGTAAGAAAAGGGGCCGCAGTTAGAGCCTTTCAAGCAGATCTATGTAATACTGTGGGTTTTACTGTAACATTTCAGTATGTGTAGTCATTGCTGATTTCCCCCTCCCCTCTCTCTCAAATACCCTCTGAAGTACCATCCCTAGGGGTACATGGACCCCAGGTTTGGAACCACTGGAGTAGTGGCCAGTAGCATATTGATCTTGTGGAGGAGAACGTACAGTAGAACGTTCCTGTGTAATTTTCTGTATGACTGATTTGATGATTTTTTTTTTTTTACTCTATTGTAGAGAATGATGGCATTGGAAGGAAACGAGACCCCTCACATCATCGTGTTTGTGGATGAAGCTGGCTTCAACCTGGCCAAGGGCCGAAGACGTGGCCATAATATTATTGGCCAATATCACTATGTGTGCTGCCATTTCAGAGAACGGTGTGACCACTCACATTCCCAGTCTTGGCCCCATACAATACACAGAAGCTCCTCATCTTCTTGGACCACCTTCATTCTAATTTGATCCCTGAAAGTGAGAGAGGTCTCGTAGGGCCTCACCTACCAAACTATGTAATTGTGTGGGACAATGTGAATGTCCACCGTGGCCCGCTCATCAGGGCCTGGTTCACTACTCATCCAAGATGGTCATGGTGTTCCTACCACCTTACTCTCCTTTCCTGAGGAAAGGAGAGTAAGGTGGTAGGAACAAGTGGAGTTTTACTCCACTTGGAGGTGGAGAGTGTATGAGCATCAGGCTCAAAATCAGAGGTCCCTGCTCCATGATATTACAGGAGATCAGTGCAGGGGACAGTTGTGACATGCACGCCAGGATCACGATATAGGAGAGGGAGGGTGAGGATGGTGGTCAGGAGAGGGAGGGTGAGGACAGCGACTAGTGAAGAAATGTTAGTTTTGAATCTCCAGCTTTATTTACAGCACTGTGGGCTACACAAACGTGTTTATACTACAGTATGTTGAGCTGTATACATTTTCTTTTAACTCTGATGTATGGAGCTTACTTTATGTGTGTGAATAAAAATGGTTACTGTTTCCTTGGCAGTATGAGTGCAGTGTGTGATGTCAAACCTCAGAGGGTACTCTTACTGTAAAATCCTTTTTGTTTTTTCAGTTTTTTACACTGTTGTATCCTGTTAGCTAGACAAAAAACTAGTACAGTAACCACTGTGAACGAGGGACTGGGCTAAGACAAAACATCTGAACACTTTGACCTGCAGTGCTCACACAGTGCCAAACGGACAACGCATTTTGGAGGCACTGACTATTTATATGAGAAAGAAATTTAGTTTTGACACGAGTGTTTTGGGAGAGATGTGAGCTTTTGTAAGTGAGCTATGGTGCTGAACTGTAAGACTGCTCTGCCAGATGATCTTCGAGTTCTGAGAAGGTCATTTCTGTTTCAAGAAATGAGCCAAACCAACGGAGGAAAACTGTAATAATGTTTAAAGACTCGTCTGACCAGCAGAGGGCAGCAGAGGAACATTAAAGACAGACAGACATGCAGACAGACAGGCAGGCAGACAGACGAAGACGAAGTTTATTAATGAGTTATTTAGTGAACAGTTCCTCAGAAAGCTGATCTCTCACTCTCTCCTGGTCCAGGATCAGTTTACTTCACTGTGAAAGTGGAACAGAATCAAAGTGAAAGTTAAAGATACAATAGTAAAATAAATACATTATAGTGTATTATACATACATACACTGTAATAGATTCCTCTGTAGACCACTAGGAGGCGACACTATGCTGCAGTTTGACTGTTCATGTCTGTCAAAAATGAGAAATGAACTTTGAAATTCAAATTGACTGATTTCATGTGAAACTGTCAGATGTGATCAGTTTGGATTTTTGTTTACTTATTGTTAGCGCTTAGCAGTTAGCAACAAATAAAGGTGGATCAGTGAGCATTGATGCAGAGAGGACGTCAGACCTTCACAGCTTCTTCTTTGCTTCTGTGGTTCTGTGGTTCTTTGGTTCGTTGGTTCTTTGGTTCATTGGTTCTTTGGTTCGTTGGTTCTTTAGTTCGTTGGTTCTTTGGTTCTGTGGTTCGTTGGTTCTGCGGTTCTTTGATTCATTGGTTCTTTAGTTCGTTGGTTTGTTGGTTCTTTGGTTGTGTGGTTCGTTGGTTCTTTGGTTTGTTGGTTCTTTGGTTAGTTGGTTCTGTGGTTCATTGGTTCTGTGGTTTGTTGGTTCTTTGGTTCGTTGGTTTGTTGGTTCTTTGGTTAGTTGGTTCTGTGGTTCATTGGTTCTGTGGTTTGTTGGTTCTTTGGTTCGTTGGTTATTTGGTTGGTTGGTTCTTTGGTTTGTTGGTTCTTTGGTTCGTTGGTTCAGTGGTTCATTGGTTCTTTGGTTCTTTGGTTCGTTGGTTCTTTGGTTCATTGGTTCTTTGGTTCTGTGGTTCTTTGATTCATTGGTTCTTTAGTTCGTTGGTTTGTTGGTTCTGTGGTTCTTTGATTCATTGGTTCTTTAGTTCATTGGTTTGTTGGTTCTGTGGTTCTTTGATTCATTGGTTCTTTAGTTCGTTGGTTTGTTGGTTCTTTGATTCATTGGTTCTTTAGTTCATTGGTTTGTTGGTTCTGTGGTTCTTTGGTTCGTTAGTTTGTTGGTTCTTTGGTTGTGTTGTGTGGACAAAATACATATTGTAAAAGAAGGAACAGAAGAAAATATCAATTAATGAATAATTAATGAATCAGCTTCACTGACTGACCTTCAAACAGGATGTGTTGTCACAGCTGATGAAAGCTGATTGGTTAAAGTCATGAAGAACATAGTGAAGTAAAACTGATGGACATGATGACATCACTCCTCGCCAAACGGCAGGCCTGAGATGGTACGAGGCGTGTTAGTTGTTTGATAACACTTGAACACGTGTGTAGTATGTATGTGGTTAAACATAAACGTCTCTTTTGTCACCTGATGGCCACCGTAGATTCTTCTGCGAGTTCTTCTGGAGTTCAATGCAGTTGTAAATTTCAGTACCAGATCTCACAGATAGACTCTTTAAACCAGGACTGTGTGTTCCCAACAAGTTCACACACTTCCTGTCTGTGTATTTATATATTTATATGTGTTTAATGGAAATACTTTGCAAAGTTACTTCACACAGTACTGCAGTACTACAGTAGTACAGAGGTCAGTGTGATGGAGGTGAAGCTGCCTTTAAATCACCTGTCAGGTCACTGATGGCAGCTCGTCAGTCACTCGGCTCTGATCCAGGTCAGCTGATCTTTTAAGCCTCTTCCAGGTAATCTGCCTCCTCGTTTAAAAGCACCAACGAGCGAGCCGCGTTCAAACACCAACAACCTTCAGAGATGATACCTGCTAAACATCGCGTTAGCATGCTGATGTTAGCCTCTGTTAACAGCTAAACATCAACAAGGTCAACAACACAACACACAGCAGCCAGCTAATATTACATTAACATGAGCTAACAGCAGCTAACATTAGCTAACTGACTGAGCTAACATTAGCTACCAGCAGCTAACAAATTGAGCTAACAGCAGCTACAGTTGTCAGCAGTTTACTTCACTGTCCGTCAGGAAACTTTGTAAATCACAGAGAGTTGAGGCGGAGCAGTATCATCAGATGACGTCACAGGTCAGCGTAGCATCATCAGATGACATCACAGGTCAGTGTAGCATCATCAGGATTTATCGTGTTCGTCGTGTCACTGGACAGTGAAATGAATGAACTTCCTGTTTCCTGTTTTTTGAAGTGTGGGATAATCTGTTGCCGGGCTGGTTGCCATGACTCCTCCATGGTAACACCTGAAGCTGCTAACAGAATTTGATTCCTCACTAATGAGTCACATGACCAGCATGTTGAAGTTAGCGTGTTGGTCGTGGCAGAGCTTCACACGTGTGTGTGTGTGTGTGTGTGTGTGTGTGTGTGTGTATGCACCCATTAACATGCAGCAGCCTCTCTTCCTGTTGTTTTAATGACCCATAATGCTGCAGGCCTTGAAGTGTAAATGAAGAGCGGCCGGCGGCTCCATTCATCTCCATGTTTACAAAAGAACGAGCTGCTCCTGGATCAGCTGACCAACTGATCCTGGATCAGCTGATCAGCTCCAACGTGAGGCAGAGAGCGCTGGAGCTGAACTCAGATCAGATTTATCTGCAGCCTGAAGTTAAAGAGTTATTTTAAACAGCAGATTAGAGGCTCTGCCCTCCCTCCTCCCATCATCCACCCCTCCACCCTTCTCTCTCTCTCAGTCTGTTTTCATCCGTCAGGACTGACTGATCGTTTCCTCTCAGGTTGTATCAATCTAAACTTCTTTTTCTTTTTCTTCTTCTTCTTCTCTGGACTTCCTGTAGTTTTCTCCTGTAGTTTCTTTCTGTTGTCAGATTCTCAGTTTGATTTATGATTTTAAAGCTCTTCCTGTTATTAGAACATCGTTTAAACAGTAATTCAGCTTATTAATATTAATGTGTGTTAATGAGATGACAGCATCACAAACATGTTCTGTTATGTATGGATTATTTAAATATGTTCATTATTTTGATCATCACAAACATTTATTGAGTTTAATTAACTCATCGTGCTTTGTTAACAGTTAAAAAAATAATCTTCTGATGTGTTTATGATTCTCTTACATGTCGTCTCATTAACATATTATAATAACATGTTAATGAGTATCTTAGTAATTTACTACAAACATCTTGAGATGAAGTTTAAAATCTTTTTTATATATATATATATATATATATATATATATATATACATTTTGTTTTTTAAGTGGATTTAAACAAATCATCAGAAATGTTTCTTAAAATGAGATTTTATTTATTTATTTATTTTAGTGTCATTTATTAAAGTCAGTTATTAAAGTCAGTCATCACAGGTTTCATTATTGATATTTGATCGATCAATTCAAACTTCATTTGTTAATATGTGAATATTAAAATTAAACTGAACGCAAACAGAAAATTAAAAACACGTTTTAACAACCTTGTCTTCTTCTGTGGTGCTTTAACGACACCAGCTGGAAGTGACTGATTACAATAATTATTGATTATATTGATTATAACAGTGAACAGCTGTCAGTGTGTCCTGATCTCACTGAGCTGCTTCTGAAAACGTTTCATCAAACTGAACAATAATAAAAACTCACAGAGCTGACTGAAACATTTTAGCATTCATTTATATTTGTATGATTTTAAAACTGTCGTGTCTGTCAGACGACGAGCTAACATCAAACTAACAATAGATCTTTAACAAGCAGCTTGTCGATGTTTGATCATGTTGTTTCATTTCATGTCCACGGACGCAGATAACGCTGCTGACGATAACGTTATTATATTATATTATACAGCTCCTATTAAACTGAACTGTTCACATGAAACAACCAGACTGTCTAAAACCTGGACATAGTCTCTGTGACGTCCCACAGACTGTCTAAAACCTGGACATAGTCTCTGTGACGTCCCACAGACTGTCTAAAACCTGGACGTAGTCTTCGTGATGTCCCCACAGACTGTCTAAAACCTGGACGTAGTCTCCGTGACGTCCCCGCAGGCTGTCTAAAACCTGGACGTAGTCTCCATGAAGAGGTGGAGCAGAACAGACTGCCTTGCTAAGCTAATGTTAGCTTGTGTTGCTGACTGTAGTGATTAATTGATGAACAGTTGCAGCGTCTGTCTGTCTGTATTGTCTGTACTGTTCATGTACCTGAGCGTCAGGTTACCTGTTGCTGAATGTTACAGTCAGCTGACATCAGCCAGCCTCAGACCTGAAGGTAACCTGATAACTGTGACTGGCTGCTGGTCAGACAGGTAACAGGTGAGGCTGCACAGTGAAAGTGAGGAGGTCCAATAAAGAAAGCCGGGGTTTCCCTGGCGCCTTGTGTTGGTCGCTAATCTGTCGCCGTGGTGATAATCAGTCAACATACTCACCTGTACTCACGTCACGTCCTGAAGCTAAGCTGCTGTCATTAGAGCAGTGATCCCTGAAACACAGCAGAGATCAGTTAACCAGAGAGCTGCATCAACCTCTCATGTTACAATACACTGTCAGCTGCTATTGAAAACATAGAACACAAGTCAGCAGTGATTAACTGATTGATGATGTGATTGATTATCATTATTAATTAACCTTAATATAAACAGTAACATAAAGCACAGATCTCATATACAGAATATCAAATATAGAAACATGTTGAACAATAAAATACATAAAAATACACCTGAAATTAACTTCAGCTCTGTTAGCTCCATGGTTAGCTCTGTTATCTCCATGTTAGCTCTGTTATCTCCATGGATAGCTCTGTTAGCTCTATTAGCTCCATGGTTAGCTCTGTTATCTCCATGTTAGCTGTGTTATCTCGGTGGATAGCTCTGTTAGCTCTATTAGCTCCATGTTAGCTGTGTTATCTCGATGGATAGCTCTGTTAGCTCTATTAGCTCCATGGTTAACTCTGTTATCTCCATGTTAGCTGTGTTATCTCCATGGATAGCTCTGTTAGCTCTATTAGCTCCATGGTTAGCTCTGTTAGCTCCATGGTTAGCTCCACGGTTAGCTCTAGACATACCACTTCACAACGTCAGCCAAGCCATTCAATTACAATTTTACAGCCAGATGAGCCACGAGAGTCTGGATGAATTAAATGACATTAGCCACACGTTAGCTAGAAAGCTAGCGTTACCCAGCTAAAACCACAATGTATTATATGTGGCCTGTTAGCTTTGACTTTAGACTCTTTGTTGACATCAGTGGACTCCATTGCTAAGCTAACATTAGCTCGTGTTGGTCTTGTTGGACTGTGGGGCACGTTTGAAGGCGTCTCCTCAAGGTGGACCAACAGAGCAGATAAAGGAGGAGCTGTTTGTGTGCTGATGGTGACGCTGTCGTCACAGACTAATTACTGGTGTAATGTGTTTGTTTGAAGGGCGAGGAGCCAGCAGGTAGCCGTGGCCTTAATTATTGTTCCTTCCTGTTGTCGTGCTGCTCGCTCCCTGCAGAGAGGAACTCTTCCTTCCTCTGAGTGTTTAATACTTCATGTTTGTGTCAGGTTAACGCCTCCGTAACATCAGCAATGAGCAGTTTACTGAAGATAATCATCAGACTTCAATATCTGCTCATCAAACTCTGTGTCACAAACTGCACTTCCTCAGACGTCCACTTGAGGCTGGCTCCAGAAGTGAGTCAGCCTCCGTAAGTCCCCATGTTCAAATGTCCAACTTCACAGCAGAAATAAACATGTTTACAGCGTGGTACAAAAAACAGTTTTGGTCTCTATAGCTAATTTCCCCGACAACTGTACTGTGCTAACAACGAGCTAACAACCAGGTAAACTAGCCTGAATTCAAACTCCGTAAAACTACTTCCAACTCCCATGAGGCACTTTTTAATTTTCTGATTCATGATCTATATTCTGTAGTTTGATGATGAATATCTGCGCTCCACGCTAACTCCTCTTTGCGTCCAACAGCCGGAGACGCTTTCAGTCGTCTGCGTCGTCTCTCCGTCCATCATGGACACTTTTTTCCGCCGTCACTTTAAGAGGAAGGAAGTTGCTCTGCGGACGGATGAAGACGCCAAATCGTGCCGCCAGCGTCGGCCCAGTGTGGCCATCCCCACCAGCAAAGCCCGCCGGAGGTCCAGCGTTGGGCTGCCGTCCTCCACCCTGACCCAGCGACGGCGCTCCAGCGTGCAGCTGCCGGCAGCGCTGCCCTGCGCCGGAGGGGGGCGTTTGGCGAAGACGTCCCGACACAACAGGTGGGCGGGACATGCCCGCAGGCGCTCCAGCACCACCACGCCCAGCGCCAACCCGAGGTTTGCCGTGTGTAGGAAGAAGGTGGGAAAGCTGCGCACCATCGACACCCACCTGCTGGGCCCATCCATGCTGCTCGCCAGCCTCATCCAGATGACGGAGGAGGACGAGGAGGACGGCGCGGGGTTACCGGCCGGAGAGCAGCAGGTGGAGATGAGGGGCGGGGCCAACAACAGGAGGATGTTTTCCCGTTCCAGCAGCCTCCACTCCAACGGCAGCGAGTACTCCACTGCCAACGACAGCCAATCAGAAGACAGTCAGCTGTCAGAGGCAGAGCAGCTGGTGGAAGAGGAGGACCATGCCTCCTGGTCAGCTGATCGGAGTTTCTGCACCTCCTCTGCTGGTCCTGACTCCTCCTCCTCCACCCTGCAGGTGATGAGGAAGACTCCTCAGCCTCCGGCGTCATCACGGCCTCTCATCCGGGCGCCGCGCTGCCTCCGCAGGAACTCCTCCCAGGTGTTTTTAGGAGACTCAGCACCATACAGCCGCTATCGCGCCTCCACCCACAGGAAGAGGAGGAGGATCTCCACCATCTCCAAAGCCAGGAGCCCATGGCCAGGCAGAGGGCCGCCACTGCCCAGCCGCAAGAACTCCGTCTACTACCTCAACCATGCGGCCTTTTACCACAGCCCCGGGGCGCTCAGCCCGCTGGGGCCGTACTGCTATGACGCCCAGCTGGAGACCTGGAGCAGCTTCCTGCTGTATGTAGTCTGCAACATAACGTTATCTCAATGTTTTCTCAATGTCAAAATAAACATAAATATTCATGAGGTCATATATTTTTCTCTCATCTTCTGTGGAGCTGAAGCTCATTAGCAGCTAACGATGACACGGCGTGTTGCTAAGGCTAATGAACGTTTGTTTGAGTTGGAAACTGATTAAACATGCAAAACACCAGAGATCAGAGCTCATTATGTCACATTAATGTCATAACAGAGAATATCTGCATCTTCAACAAGTGTTCTGATTACTTTTCTCTTCTTAGCTTCCTCCGTCAGCGTCCTCTTCACTCTCTTCTCCTCTGCCATTATGTCTGTAGAGGCTGTTGAGCCCGGCTACATTGCTAACACTAACAGCTCCTGTTCTGCACAACACTGTGTGACTTACAAACTCCTCCCGACCCGTGACTTGAAACTTGAAACTTGAAACCCTGGTGCTCGCTCTGTGTCCTCATAATTCACAGGCGTCCCCACAACAGGAGTGACAGAGGCTAACTTGCTCAGTACCACCCCCTACAGGACATGAAGTGTTCAGAGTTTTTTTTGCCTTGTGTGTTTCAGGAAAGCGATCGCCAAGTCCGGTCTGCAGCACGTGACGGCTCAGCCCAACGTATCGACGTCCGGACAGACAAACGAGCTGCAGGAGCCCAACAGCACCATCGACTGGAGCGTGAGTCACTTCATCAGGCTAAAGAACAGTGACAGGGACTCATCATGTTTTATTTTGATATATATATATATGTATCTGTCTCTGTAGAAATCTTTTTAATTTGACTGACTGACTTTGTTTTGTTTTTATGACGCAGGACAACGCTCAGTTTGGAGACCACATCTGGTTTGAGACCAGTGGTTCTGGAGACTTCTGTTATGTTGGAGAGCAGTACTGCATAGCTAAATCTCTGGTGAGTGTGAACGCAACGGTGCATGTCGGACAGATGATGATGGAAAAGTGTTGCACACAGGGTTTGGTTGTTTTGTCTTTCCTTCCTGTCCTCCTTTGAATAAATTCAGTTAATCTGTTTTTGTTATTTTCTGCAGCAAAAGTCTGTGGCGAGGAAGAAATGTGCCGGCTGTAAGATATCTGTGCACACGATGTGCATGGAGCAGCTGGAGAAGGTAAACTCTGCTTCATTCATCTCTGGGTTAACGGACACTTTTCTTGTTCCCGTCCTAACGGTGTCTTTTTCTCTCTCTGTCCAGATTAACTTCAGGTGCAAGCCGTCATTCAGGGAGCCGGGATGTCGAGCTGTTCGAGAGGTTGGTGTCAGTTTGGTTTGTGTGATCCTTCCTGTTCTGGACACATCAGGACACGTTCAATGTCAAACTCTTGCTGTGTTTCAGCCCAATGTTGTGCGACACCACTGGGTCCACCGGAGGCGTCAGACGGGGAAGTGCCGACAGTGTGGGAAGGTGAGGCTCCATTGGTCGCTGCAGACGTTTGATTCAAAGAGCCTGAAATCTGAAGTCTGCTTTTATCTCCACCAGGGATTTCAACAGAAGTTTTCATTTCACAGCAAAGAGATCGTCGCCATCAGCTGCTCGTGGTGCAAACAGGCGGTGAGTCCGATAACACGTAAACCTGAAAGAGACGTTTAATATTCAGACAGACATGAAACAAACTTGAAATGCATAGTGGTGAGGGTGTAAACATCTGACTTCCTGTCTGTGTTTCAGTATCACAGCGAGGTCACTTCCTGTCTGTGTTTCAGTATCACAGCGAGGTCACTTCCTGTCTGTGTTTCAGTATCACAACAAGGTGACGTGCTTCATGCTGCAGCAGATTGAGGAGTGTTGCTCTCTGGGTGCTCATGCCGCCGTCATCATCCCTCCAACCTGGATCATCAGAGTCCGCAGAACTCAGGTACACAACCAGAACTGAACTCCACCTTTACACCACCTGTCAAAAAAAGATAAAATATGAACATCACAACATGACAATACTTTACTTTGTCTGTAAAACATGTCGGCTTTTTGGTCCCCATAAAGACGATCGATCCCCACAATGTGACACACACTGATGTTGGTGTGTTTGTCTTATTTCTTAAGACGTCTTTAAAGTCGAGTAAAAAGAAGAAGAGGACGTCATTGAAGTGCAACAAGTCAAATAAGAAAGGAGCCGAGGTATGAGAGCGTGACACAAACAGAAAGTTACATCATGTCATGTGATGAAGTTATGAAGGTGCATCACCTTTAAATGTTTTGACTCTCTCAGCTCCAAGATGGCCGCTGGAAGCCGTTCCTGGTGAAGCCTCTTCCCTCTCAGCTCATGAAGCCTCTGCTGGTGTTCGTGAACCCAAAGAGTGGAGGAAACCAGGTACTGTCCACTAACCACTGCTAACCACAGCTAACCACCCCTAAGCACCACTACGCACCACTAACATGACGCGTCCCCATAAAGGAGGGCAGTCCCCACAATGTCCCCACAAAGTGTGAAGCCAGGTTAGCCAAAAGTGCAGGTTTAAAATGTAAACGTGTCCAGCTGATCAACATGTTGATTCACTCATTCAATCACATGTAGACATAGACCAGAATGCACTGCAGCTGTAACATACTGAAGGTTGTGTTCTGTTCAGACTCATGGTGTGAGTGCAGTGCCCCCTACAGACTAAATATTGTAACTGAAAGAAGAGTGACTGGAATAAATCTACATAATGTGATGTTCAAACTGTTTGTACTTTAATATTTTCATGTTTTAACCTCAAATGTTTTGTTCGACTTTCAGGGAGCAAAGATCATCCAGTCGTTCATGTGGTACCTGAATCCTCGGCAGGTGTTTGACCTGACGAAGGGCGGACCCAGAGAAGGGTAAGATCGTCCGTCTGACTTCAGGTTCTCAGATTATTTGTGATCGGACTCCGCAGGTTCACGCTTTGTGTTTCCTGCAGGTTGGAGCTTTATGCCAAGGTGCCCAACCTGAGGATCCTGGCCTGTGGAGGAGATGGGACGGTGAGTCTAGACCACATAATGAACAAAAAAGAGGAAGGGTTAGAACACAACACAGTACACACAGTTTCAAACAGTCAAAGCACGAGGATGGAGCTGCTGACTGACTGAGACAGTCAGTGTACAAACTGAACACAGATGAACTTACAATAGAAGACAATCTACATCTACATCTTCACAATCTACATCTATAATAATATAATAATAATATATGTCATATAAATGAATTAATATTTTCATGGAGTTTGGAGGGTGAGTGTGATTATTTTATCATTACAGGTTTTTAATCACTGACTGAATATTTCACACATAACTAATTTATTTTATGTATATGAATTTTTAAAAAATATCTTGCAAAGTCAAAATGTTTTGGGAAAAATAAAATAATAAATGATCACAACATGATATGAAAGATGAAGTTTGACTACATAAAGCTTTAAATATGGTCCATATATGTCATATACAATATACACTCAAATGAAATGTTGACTTTAATAACATTTATTTTGCAGGTTGCACATAAGTGTATTAAGTTATTTAAACTCAAAAATTTTATGTAATCAAACCCCTGACATAACGTTTTTGAGTTTACATGACTTAATACACATATTTCTTTAATGAGTTCCTGCAGTCAGTCTAATGATTTGAATTACTGACTGAATTATGAACTTTGTTTTGTCTTTTATTTATTTATTTATTTCAGTTTTCTTGTTGTTTGTCCTTTGAGTTTAAAACATGATTCACATTAAAGGTGGTGTAGGAAATGTTTTCTGGAGCATTTTTTACCATATTGCTTGAAAACCTCTTCACAGCCCCATTGCAGCCAGTAAAATAGAAAAAAACGAAATGTTTTAGTCCAGTCTAGAGGGCGAAATCATGGGAAAACACCGTCCAATCACGTTGATGAGGCTGTGCATTATGATTGGATCCTGACACATCCATCAAACTTCAGTCTGCTTCTGCGTTGGTTTGGAGGGGAGGTCTGAAGAAAAGGCATGGGTGTGTATTTTCAAAATATAGCTTGCTGGAACCGTTATCCCAACATCTCCTACCCCACCTTTAATAAAATATAATCTGTGTCATTAAAGCCCATTTAACAGTGAAACACTGAAATCTTTAAAGCTCTCAGGTGTGACAGGGGAACATAATAATGGCGTCTGTGTGTTCAGGTGGGCTGGATCTTGTCAGTGTTGGACCAGCTGAAGCTCCGTCCTCAGCCCCCCGTCGCCATCCTTCCTCTGGGGACTGGCAACGACCTGGCAAGGACTCTAAACTGGGGAGGGGTGAGTTTCACTGGAGATGAACTGGAGCTTTTACTTTGACCTAAAAGTTCAGTGATTGAAGCAAATAAAAGTCTTTAAATCAGAGTTTGAACTCATGATAAAAAAGATAGTTCCGGCTCATCACTCAGATATGAATCCTCTCTCAGGGTTACACTGATGAACCCATAACAAAGATCCTCTCTCACGTTGAGGACGGGAACATCGTCCAGCTGGATCGATGGAACCTGAATGTTGAGGCGAACCCCGAGGCCCGACCGGAGGACCAAGATGAACATCAGACAGACAAGGTCAGTCAAGTATCACCAACCCAAAACAGTAAATTCAGTCAGAACTTTGACCTGCTGAACTTCTTCAACATTCCTCTGCTGTTTCTCAGCTTCCCATCGACGTCTTCAACAACTACTTCAGTCTGGGCTTCGATGCTCACGTCACACTGGGCTTCCATGAATCCAGAGGTCAGTCCATGAAATACTCAAGTACAAGTACCTCAAAGTTTACTGCATCCTCTCCTCTGCTGCTCTCTGACCTGATTACCAAACACAGATCAATAAAACTGATCTGATCTAATTAAAATCTCATATAATGAAACTGAGACACCAAATGACGGATGGAAATGTAAGAAAGCTCCGTTAGCTCTAGCCACAGTATGTCCACGTCTTCCTCTGTTCGATCCAGATCAAGTGCAATAATCAGATTATTATTCTGAGTTTAAATCACTAACAGCTTTAATTTTATGGACAGGTTGAATGTTTCTGCTGTTTATCTTTCAGAGGCCAACCCGGAGAAGTTTAACAGCCGCTTCAGGAATAAGATGTTCTATGCAGGGGTGAGTCTGTCCTCACGATGCGATATACACGTTTAAATGTTTGTAATGTTTTAATGTCTTAATCTTTTTAATGTTTTAATATTTCTGATGCATCTTTCTGTGTTTGTGTTTCAGACAGCCTTCTCAGATTTCCTCAGCGGGAACTCTAAAGATCTTGCCAAACACATCAAAGTGGTGGTGAGTAAAGACAGTCAAACTGTCATCATCATAAGTAATGATGACTTCATGTCTGTTGTTGCCTCTGTTGCCTCCTGACGGGCCTCCCAGCCTGCGCAGTGAGACCTCTTCAGATGATGAACGTGGCAGCTCGCCTGCTCCTCAACATGTCACCCCACTGATCATGGAGCTCCTCTGTCTACCTGTATCAGCCACGTTAACCTCAGATCTCTGACGCTGACTACAAAGCAGTCTGCGGTTCCTGAGCGTCCTCACACAGACAGATGTTCCCTCCTCCAGTGAGCGACGCCTGGCTCTGCCACCCGTACGCTCAGGACAGTCCAAACTTTTCTGTCTGTTGTTCCCCGTTGGTGGAACGTCCTACCAGTTCCTACCAGATCAGGGGCGTCCCTCTCTACCTTCACAGACCTCCTGAAGACCTCCAGCTCTGCAGAGAGGACCTCCTCTACAACACTACCAACACCTGGACATGACACACCTGTCCTCTACAGCTGGACATGACACACCTGTCCTCTGCAGCTAGACCATCGTGGTTTCCCTTCTTTGGATAAAAGCTAAATGAATAAATATGAATGTAATGTCCTGCTTACACCCCGGGCCTTGATGTTGCCTCTCCAGCCCACAAGTAGTGCATACAGTCCATGTCTGAACGGTCTGTGTTTTCTTCTCAGTGTGACGGGACAGACCTGACGGCCAAAGTCCAGGAGATGAAGTTACAGTGTCTGCTCTTCCTCAACATCCCCAGGTACGCCGAACAACTACTACGTCTACTATAGAACTACTGCTACAACACGTATGGACACGTGAACACGTGTCAGTAACGCGTGTATCTGCTGCAGGTACTGTGCAGGCACCATGCCGTGGGGTCACCCCAGTGAGCATCAGGACTTTGAACCACAGCGTCACGACGACGGCTGCATCGAGGTCATCGGCTTCACCATGACGTCTCTGGTGAGCTCTTGGCCTGCTGCCCGCCTGTATGACATCATGGTATCTTCTTCTGCTGATGACCTGTGATTGGTTGTTTGTGTCCAGGCCACGCTGCAGGTGGGCGGTCACGGTGAACGCCTCCATCAGTGTAAAGAAGTGACCCTCACCACCTACAAGTCCATCCCCATGCAGGTGGATGGAGAGCCCTGCAAGCTGGCACCATCCATCATCCACATCAGCCTGAGGAACCAGGCCAACATGGTGCAGAAGGCCAAGAGGAGGATCTCCATGCCCCACCTCAACGAGTACACACACACACACCTCAACGAGTACACACACACACACCTCAACGAGTACACACACACACCTCAACGAGTACACACACACACACCTCAACGAGTACACACACACACACCTCAACGATACACACACACACCTCAACGAGTACACACACACACACACCTCAACGAGTACACACACACACCTCAACGAGTACACACACACACACACCTCAACGAGTACACACACACACACCTCAACGAGTACACACACACACACACCTCAACGTGTACACACACACACCTCAACGAGTACACACACACACATCAACAAGTACACACACACACACACACCTCAACGTGTACACACACACACCTCAACGAGTACACACACACACACCTCAATGAGTACACACCACCGTACACACACACACCACCGTGTACACACACACACACACACACACACACACACACACACACACACACCACAGTACACACACACTAACCTGCAGTAGCGGATGAGGTATTCAGATCCTTCAGCTTCTGTCCACAGGGAGGTGCCAGAGTTTACACAGAAATTATCTTAGTACTATCAATAAAATGTACTAAAAGTATCAAAAGTAAAAGTACTCATTGTGCAGTAAAAAAAATTGTTTTACTATAGTGTTCATACTGCAGTAACATTTAGGAACATTTAAAACATTTAAAGGAGCATTTAGAACATTTAAAGGAGCATTTAGAACATTTAAAGAGCATTTAGAACATTTAAAGGAACATTTAGAACATTTAAAGGAGCATTTAGAACATTTAAAGGAACATTTAGAGGAGCCTGTGTTTCACTGCAGGGATCAGACATTAATTAATTTACTTCCTGTTCAGGTGACATGAGGTGGTACTTTTTAAAAGTTACAGATCGACATAATACAACAGATGAACCGGCGATGAGGATGAGTCGTGTGAAAATAGACGTACTAATTTGCCTGAAAACTGACTGAAGGAATGTGTGTGTGTGTGTGTGTGTGTGCATGCGTGTGGGTGTGTGTGTGTGTGTGTGTGCAGTCAGCAGCCGGTCCCTGAGAAGCTCCACATCAGAGTGAACCGGATCAGCATGATGGCATACGAGGCTCTGCACTACGACAAAGACCAGCTGAAGGAGGCCTGTGAGTCACTGAGGGACCGATAATGATTAATTAATCATGATGTCATCACGATTCATTGATCAATCTGTCCCACGTCTTCAAACGTTAAATATGTAACTTCAGTTTTGCGACTTTGACCTCGACGTGTCGTCCACGTTTGCAGCGACGCCACTCGGAGTGATCACCGTTCCTGGAGACAGCGACCTGGAGACCTGCCGTCTGCTCATCGAGCGTCTGCATGACAACCTGGACCAGGTACGGCCGAGCAGGAAGTGACATCACAGTGTACAGCAGAGAGAAACTTTGTGTGTGTCATGTGTCTTTGTGCTTCTTCAGGACTGTGATGAGATGAAGGGAGAGTGTCTGTCCGCACAGAAGCTGTCCATGAAGTGGTGTTTCCTCGACTGTAAGTCTAAACCAGTTGCTCACCTCTGAGTCACTCACAGAACCTGAACACACCTGAACACACCTGAACACACCTGAAATAGAGATGCACCGATCCGCTTTTTTCACCTCCGATATGATAGCTGAGGTTTAGTATCAGCCGATACCGATCCGATACCGATACACAAAAACAGCCTGGAATTACAGTAACAAACGGTATGTCTCTCTCGCCCATTGTCATTGGTACCCGATCTAGAATTTTCTTCAATATCAGGACCAATACCAATATCAGATCTGTGCGTCCCTAATCTGAACACACCCGATCTTTGTCTTTCAGGTACGACTGCAGATCGTTTCTACAGGATCGACCGAGCTCAGGTGTGACACTGAAAACTTTTTGAGATACAGCAGTGGCATTTGAACTCACAGCACGAATGATACAATGACACAAACCTTGAACAGCGTTTTGAACCAGCTTCTCTGTACGTCTTCCTTTTTCTTCCAGGAGCACCTGAACTATGTGACGGAGATCTCTCAGGAAGAGCTCTACATCCTGGACCCAGAGCTGGTCATCAAGGAGACGGTGGGAACCTCCCCAGGCATGCCTGACCTGGTGGACTCAGAGGAGCACCAGGACCAACAGAGACAGTTCGCCTTCCCCTCCTCCCCGACATCCTCGACCACACCGAGGTGAGATGCAGGACAGAAACCTGATTTATCTGTAATCCACCAAAATCAGATCAGCTGTGGAAACTTTGATTAGAACATCATATACATACATTACACTGTAAAACTACAGAAACTGCAAAGATCTCAGAATAATATGAAGAATACGATATTTTAAATGTGTTACACAACAAGTTTTTTTCTCCTGATCCGACCATTTCTTCATAATATTGAACTTTACCTCCACTGTCACATTTTAGATAATAAATAATTAAAGATGTGTGCATGAGCATGACAACGTATCAGAATGATATAAAAACTTTTAAATTAAAAGCGGCGGCATCATAGTTTATTTTCGTTAGAAACTTTGGAGTACTTATATATATATATATATATATATATTCCTCCACATACCACCATTACCATATTAGAGCATTTTAATTATAATTAGAGAGAGACTGAAAAATCAGGAACAGACAGTCAGTCTGAATCATTCCTTAGTAAAAAGTCCACAGTTAACAGAGTCCTCATTAAACGGTGTTCAGTAAAAGTCCCCAGCATGTATTGTGAACCAACATATCATTCTTGTGAGTGTGTGTGATGTTGGCGCCTCCTGCTGGGTTTAGCAGGTCTTGCAGTGTCACGTTGTCCTGTTGAGGCTGTATGAACATGATGACGCCGCTATGATGAGACTGCTGCTTGTTAATATCTGAAACCAAACAAGCTGTTTCCATGGAGACGCTGCTCTCAGCAGAGTCAGAAATCAATCACGTCTCTCTGTCTCTGTCTGTCTGTCTGTCTCTCTGTCTCTGTCTGTCTGTCTGTCTCTCTGTCTGTCTGTCTGTCTGTCTGTCTGTCTGTCTGCCTGTCTCTCTGTCTGTCTGTCTGTCTGTCTGTCTCTCTCTCTCTGTCTGTCTGCCTGTCTCTCTGTCTGTCTGTCTGTCTGTCTCTCTGTCTGCCTGTCTGTCTCTCTGTCTGTCTGTCTGCCTGTCTCTCTGTCTGCCTGCCTGTCTGTCTGTCTGTCTGTCTCTCTGTCTGTCTGCCTGTCTCTCTGTCTGCCTGCCTGTCCGTCTCTCTGTCTCTCTGTCTGTCTGCCTGCCTGCCTGTCTGTCTCTCTGTCTGTCTGCCTGCCTGCCTGTCTGTCTGTCTGTCTGTCTGTCTGTCTGTCTCAGGGTCAGAGACTTTCAGAGGAAGAGGATTTCCAGCGACAGTTCGGTGGCTGATGTTTTGTCGCAGAACTCCTCAAAGACTGCCCTCTGCAGGTAGATCACACACACTGCAAACCATTTTGAGGTGCTGCAAAATATTAAAGTGGGAGGAATGTGGGGAGAGAGAGAATGACATGCAGGAAAGAGCCACAGGTCGGATTTGAACCCCTCGAATGCTCATACATGGGGCAGCTGCTCTACCAACTGAGCAAAATGACACCCCCATTTTAAATAAAGTTTTAATTGTAAGATAATAACACTTGTATGTAAGATATTAAAGAAACACAAGATAACATACAGACCTCTGACCCAGAACCTGGCCTGTAGCTGGTCCCTGCTTAGTTGTAACTCTGTATTTATCCACTGGGAGGCGCTGTGATGAATCACTGATGCAGACATAGTCTATACTTACATATGACTGATGCATTAATATGTGATGTTACTGTTAACGAGGTGAATTCATTAATTAAATTTACTGTCTGCCACAGTATAAACACTTAAACTACAAATACTGTACTTAAAGTAGAAATACCTCAAAGTTATAATTAAGTACAGGATGAAATTAACTTTGTCTTGTTTGTCATGACTTCATCATGTGTACATACTGTATGTACATGTATGTACACAGTATTTACACTGTGTATGTACTATATACTGTGTACATGTATGAGTATATATTTGTACTAGGGACGCACCGATCTGATATTGGTATCTGTATCGGTCCTGATATTGAAGAAAATTCTAGCTCGGGTATCGGTGACAGTGGGCCGATCTGTTCAGTCTGATTCTATGCTGTGAGTGACGTCACATACGAGCAGCATGAAGTGCACACTGTGTTCACAATGTAGCGAGCGAAACGATTGGCGGGAACTTTTTCACACTACCTCAGCCAACAAACTCAACGGCTACCTGCAGTACCTGCTCAGTAAATGTTCTAAGGGGCGGTGGTAAAACTTCAAGTTACAACCAACCAACTTAATCAAGCACCTACAGAAACTTTACTCCAGAGAGCACGCAGAGTTCACTGAACTGAGTGAACAAAACAGGGGCGGTATGCAGCTAACTTTGAAGGAGATGAAGGAAAGAGGTGGAAACTTTCCACTTGATAATGTGCAGGCGAGCTTGTGAAGCTATTGTTTTTTAAGATGGTTGTACTGGTGCACAGTTATTAAATATAAGTAATCAGTACATTTATATCTGTTTGTTTGTTTAAGTTTAAGTCAAGTCTGATGTTGCCTTGCACAAAAGAATGATCCCGGTCTCTTCCATACAGTGAGACATACCTTAGACATACCCCGTTTGTTACTGTAATTCCAGGCTGTTTTTCTTTATCGGTATCGGATCGGTATCGGCCGATACTAAACCTCAGATATCGTATCGGAGGTGAAAAAAGCAGATCGGTGCATCTCTAATTTCTACTGTATACATCCTGTATGTGTGTGTATGTATAAATACTTTGATGCTCCTTCACATGTCAACAAACTGAATCCAGATCACAAAGTATGAAATACTCCATGGTACTGTAGTACTCCATGGTACTGTAGTACTCCATGGGACTGTAGTACTCCATGGTACTGTAGTACTCCATGGGACTGTAGTACTCCATGGTACTGTAGTACTCCATGGGACTGTAGTACTCCATGGTACTGTTGTTGATGCGTCTCGTCCTGGCTGTGTGTCGTCTGTGATCTGAAGGAGGGGGGCAAAGATTGTGAATGTCCATCGGTCCAATACGACTCTGGCTGATTTCAGGCCTGTCATACGGTACGACTCATCTCAGCGTCTTCACGTTTCAAAGGTTCTGTTCGGTTCTGACATTCATGTCGCTTCTGTCTCTGTTCTGTCTGACAGCCCGTCCAGTTCTACCTCACAGCACCCTGAGAAAGGTAAAACCTCCTCCTGTTCTTCTATACTTCAGTGATGTTCTGCTAAAAGTTCTGAAGTTGGGCCGGACTGGATCTGCAGGTTCTGAAAGTGAAGCTCACTGTTTGATTCTAACAGACAGCTAACACACAAACTTTGTTTTCAGATGCAGAGTTGATCGACTGCATCAAGACTGAAGACCTGAACCGAGTGAGTCAGCGACCCGACCCGACCCGAACATGTTCTGCCTTGAAGTCCTTGTTAACCTTTAATTAAACATGTGACTGTGTCTTGTCTGCAGCTGATGGAGCTCCACCAGCAGGCGGCCGACATCCTGATGCAGGACGCCGCCGGCTGCACGTTGCTGCATCACGCCGTGGAGGCCGGCAACAAAGAGATCCTCAAGTACCTCATCGACAACGGTGACACACACAGTACACACAGCAGAGTACACACAGCAGAGTACACACAGTACACGCAGTATGGTGTGTATCCACTGGTCTAACATCAAAGTAACATTGGTCTAACATCAAAGTAACATTGGTCTAACATTAAAATAACGCTGGTGTAACATTAAAATAACGCTGGTCTAACATTAAAGTAACGCTGGTCTAACGTTAGAATAACATTGGTCGCAGTCTCCTGCTCTGTTGGTCACATGTCCGCTTGTTAACTTGTGAATGCAGCTCTGTGTTGAGCAGCTGACATGTCCGTGTGGCGTGTAGCATGTTCTTCCCAGCAGCAGGTGAACATACACACTCTGATTAATCTCGTTAGTAGTGATTGATTATTCTGAGCTCTGACACTACGTTTGTTCTCATGTCTCTGTGACGCGCTGCAGGAAAAGAGCTGTGTGTTTCTTTACGACACATTTTAACCCGTTAAAGTCAAACAGGAAGTACAGTTGATTGCTTATTGCATTCTGTCTCTGTCTCGTTATCTGTAGTTCCCACGTCTCACCTGGACATCACGGAGAGAGAGACGTGAGTTGTTTATTAAAAACTCAATCAAGCTGTTTTTTATTCTTGTTCGTTGTTCGTTAATTTATTGAAATATTTCTGTTTCCTGTTTCAGAGGCGAGACGGCGCTCCATAAAGCTGCCTCTTCCTGTCAGAGGAGCATCTGTCACTACCTGGTGGAGGGCGGGGCGTCGCTCATGAAGACTGACCTGCAGGTAAACCAGTGCTCACCTGGAACAAGAGCTAAATGCTAACAGCTATGCTATCAGCAGTGTTGACTAAATTACTTACAAACTACAAACTGACTCATTATCAACATTGTAGCTGCTGAACAATGAGCTACAGCTAACTTAGCTAGCTACCAGGCTAGTCAATAATACAATCCCATGGCTAACATTAGCAAGCTAGCTAAGAACACACAACTTGGAAGTTGGGCTGGCTACACCTCCATCTCCTGCATCAAGCTAACTGATCCAAGCTAACTGATCCGAGCTAACAGATCCGAGCTAACTGATCTGAGCTAACAAATCCAAGCTAACAGATCCGAGCTAACTGGGCTAACTGATCCAGCAAACAAGTCGAAGCTCCTGATGTAAATACTTAATTACAAACTTGTAATAAATAAAAAATAATTACATCACTGAGTAACTGTGCATCACAACACTAACATTCCCACAGCAACAATGCTAACATGCTAAAGCTAAGCAGGTATAATGTTTAACAAACTTTGTTTAGCACATTAGCATGCTAATTAGCTAACTAGCCGTGAACAGTGTGTAGCCGAGGCTGATGGGAAAGTTTAATTAAAATAACTTGTTTTTAAATGTAACAGTTACAGGTGGAGTTAGTTAGTTTCCTGAATCTTTCTTGAATGTTTCCTGGACGTTTTCTGGACGTTTCCTGGACGTTTCTTTAGTGTAAAGCTAACGTTGTGATGTGTAAATGTGCTGGTCACAGTTGAAGTTTCAGAGCAGTGGCAGCTTCCTGTTGTTCATGGCGTTCTCAGGCGCCGTGGCAGCCACCAGCCGGAGCCTTCCCCACCCGCCACCCCCCCACCCTTTAATGGACCTCCAGCAGTATTTGACCCACTTCTATAAAGTGATTAATGTTGTGTGTCATTGAGAAACGAAGCACTGCGGGATCCCCGGCCTCGCGCCGACACACACAAAGGCTGAGCCTCTCGGTTGCCATGGTGAAGCCAGTGGTAACAGGAAGCAGCTCATAATCTGAGTTTTCTCCCGCGAATGAAAAGAGTTCATGTGTTCGTTAAAGTGAAGCGTGAGACGACACTTCAATATCACACTCTTCAGTATCACACACTTCATCATCACACACTTCATCATCACACGCTTCATCATCACACACTTCAATATCACACACTTCATCATCACACACTTCATCATCACACACTTCAATATCACACACTTCATCATCACACACTTCAATATCACACACTTCATCATCACACACTTCATCATCACATTAATTATGACATCACATTAATTATGAGATCACGGTTTGTCATCCACGCGATGTTTAAATGTTCTCTTTGTAACATCTGTGTAACGTTCAAAAAACTCGTTAACAGCGACTCCTTTGTCCGTTCAGTGAACTGCAGCCAGCTTCAGTGACAAACACACTGACATATTGGATCTGGATCAGTTCTGGATCAGTTCTGGATCGTGGTCTTATGAACTGGGTCTGGATCTAACATCCACGCTCTGTTTCAGGGTGAGACGCCCAAACAGCGCGCTGAGAAGGCCAACGACCACGAGCTGGCTGAGTATCTGGAGAACCGCCAACATTACCAGATGATCCAGAGAGAAGACCAGGAGACGGCGGTCTGAGGTCCACCCTGTCTGTCCACAACCTCCGTCTGTCTTTAGGACTGTCATTTCATTTCTCCTCCACCCGTCCATGGGCCGGGTCCACGGGCCGGGTCCACATGAGTTAGAGCTTGTTGTCTGCTGTAGATCTTCTTTGCTTTAATTTAATGGCTTGGTTTGGACGTCCGTCTGTCCAGCTGTCCGTCCTCGCTCTGAAGGACACTAACGTGGATCAAACTGAAGACGCTCAGATCTCCAGACTGTGTTTGAATGCAGCTTTCATCAGTGCTCTGACCTCAGCGTGTCACATGACCGGCGTGCGTCCAGCAGCTGCTCAGAGCGAACACTGAGTGCTTTCATCATCTGCAGCTGAACTTTAGACGCTTCGGCCTGCTCGGGTAGGACGGCTGCACAAACGTTTCTTCAACGTTCTCGCGACGTTTGGATGTTTGTTTACTCACAGGTGTTTGTTGACATATTTAACGTAGATCAATGAAACTATTTATGACTTATTGTAGATGATCACATGATCAAACACACTTTAGATATGTGTGACATCATCAGGACACTTCGTGGTGACGCCTGTATATGGTCAGTGTTTGAATATTTAAACAGAATCTGGAGCGAGATCCAAAGTCTGTATTAATGATGTCATCAGTCAGGATGACATCATACTGTATGATATTAATAATGTTTGTTTGGTTTGATCAGAGATCTGCAATAAAAGCATGTAAGATACAACTCCCTGTGAGGACAGTCCACTTCCTGTGAGGACAAGTATACACATAAATATAAGTATGTACATATACATAAGTATACACATAAATATAAGTATGTACATATACATAAGTGTACACATAAATATAAGTATGTACATAAATATAAGTATGTACATATACACAAGTATACACATAAATATAAGTATGTACATATACACAAGTATACACATAAATATAAGTATGTACATAAATATAAGTATGTAGATATACATAAGTGTACACATAAATATAAGTATGTACATATACATAGGTATACACATAAATATAAATATGTACATAAATATAAGTATGTACATATACATAAGTGTACAGATAAATATAAGTATGTACATATACATAAGTATACACATATACATAAGTATACACATAAATATAAGTATGTACAGAAATATAAGTATGTACATATACATAAGTATACACATAAATATAAATATGCACATATACATAAGTATACACATAAATATAAGTATGTACATATACATAAGTGTACACATAAATATAAGTATGTATATATACATAAGTGTACATATAAATATAAGTATGTACATATACGTAAGTATGTACATATACACAAGTATACACATAAATATAAGTATGTACATATACATAAGTATACACATATACACAAGTATACACATAAATATAAGTATGTAGATATACATAAGTGTACACATAAATATAAGTATGTACATATACATAAGTGTACACATAAATATAAGTATGTACATATACACAAGTATACACATAAATATAAGTATGTACATAAATATAAATATGTAGATATACATAAGTGTACACATAAATATAAGTATGTACATATACATAAGTATACACATAAATATAAATATGTACATAAATATAAGTATGTACATACATATAAGTATGTACATATACATAAGTGTACACATAAATATAAGTATGTACATATACATAAGTATACACATAAATATAAGTATGTACATATACATGAGTGTACACATAAATATAAGTTGTATGTAGTTAGTGATGTAAAGACATGTTCAGGTTTGTCACTCTGCTCTCTGGATTTCATCGTCTACACTTCATAATATCATTCAAAGAGTCAGCCAATCAGAAGGAAGTGAAAACATTGAGAGAACATGAATTAACTAATTAATTAAAACAGTTGGTGTCATGGCTCAGCTGTTCTCCGCAGTCCATTTTAAAGAGACTGACTCAGCTCTGACTGTTTCTGTTTCATCATTTTAAAACTTTAAAAATCTGTGACATCATCACAGTCTGAAGTCTATTGGCCGAGCAGGAAGTCATGGGCGGGGCCAGCTCAGAAACACCAGGAAGTGAGAAAAACTTTTTGGTGTGTGTGCCCGGTGAGCGCTTCTCATTGGACTGAACAGGCGCCATCTGCCAACCCTGCATGTGGTCTCAGAGAGTCCATCAGAGTCCTGAAGGGGGACAGGAAGCTCCCCCCTCCCCTCCCCCGCTCGCTGTTAACAATGGCCGCCATGCATGACTGAGCCATCAGAGCGCCGCCAGAGTTTCATTCTTCAGCTTGTTTTTCAGCCCAGACTCTGACACAGGACTTTAGACCAGGCCCAGAACCAGCAGGGTCCAGGATCTTTGAAGGACATAAATAAAAGTCAGACTGAAACTTCTGAACAATAAATACAATCAAATAAAAACATGTTTGAAACAACAACACAACACATGACTGACGCAGAGGTGAAGAAGTACTGCATATTTTACTGAAGTACCAAATACTCAAATACAATTAAGATTTAACATAACATAACATTAACAGACAAATGTACTTAAACCAGAGTGTGTGTGTGTGTGTGTGTATATATATATATATATCACAGAGAATCACAGAGTTGAGGTCACTGTTGGTTTTTGAACTTTGACCTCCGTCTCAAACCTGCTCACTTCAACCTCTGAACGACAAACAGCGACCACAGTATGAGCAAATATTAGCTGATAGACACACCCAACATGTACACACACATGCACACGCACACACACACACACACACACACACACACACACACACACACTTTATGTTAATGAGCCGGGCTTGTTTTGTTCCTCAGGGTCTGGATTAAAGCTTGTGATGTCACCATAAGGCGTGTGCGTGTGTGTGTGCGCGTGTGTGTGTGTGTGTGTGAGGGGATGTTGAGCAGCAGCTGAAGGCAGCATCAGAAGGCAACGACTCTTCAGCTCGACTGGCTGCTCTCTGAGCTCGGCACGTAAGTTTTTATGATTTTATTAAGTAAGTTTTTATTTTATGATTTCCGCTGATTCATCATTTAGACGATCAGAAAATTCATGTGAAACTTAAAAACCATTGATTCATCGTCTGAATATGATTTAAACTAATTCATGTTGAATATTTTGAAACTGATTTTTAACTGTCGTTCAGTTTGACTATTTCTCAGCTTCATTTCCTGTTTTATAAATCAATAAACTGATCAGCAGATTAATTCATCAGAAAGTCTGCAGGAAACTTCAGAATGTTTCTGACTTTATTTTGAAAGGATTTTATGTCACACGTTAAGTGTAAAAATCCAAATATTTTATTCTGAAAGAAAGTCAGTTTCAGTTTCCTGTTTTCATTTTAAGATTTAATCATTTAATATTTTGTTTTATCTTCAGTTTATTTCTGAAAACTGAGAAATGAGACATTTGTTCATGATTAGATTTTTTTCTGTTTCAGTTTATAATTTTCACATTTTTAATCTTCATAAATTGAAACATCGTGTTTCAGTTTCTTTTTATTTGAGATCAAAATATCTGAGGAGATGATCACCTCCTCGTTTCATCGTCACGACCACACCTTCACTGTCAGACACCTGAAACTGTCTGTCAGGTCTGAAGCGTCTCTCAGTGTTTCCGGATGTTTCAGAGTGAACTCTGAGATTTCAGGAGGAAGTACCTCTAAATGTTGTTCCTCGCTCTGAACCAAAGGGAGCATCCCATTTCTTTTCTTCATGCTAAGATTTCATTGTTTTCTTATGCAAATGAGTTTCTATTCAGGCTGGGGGTGTTCAGCTCCTGAGATGTGGCATGGAGGCATGGTGTGTCGAGCTTTAGAGAAATGAAACCAGGCTAGAGGAGGCTTTGTTTTGGCCCAATGAATCAGTATTCTTTTGAGGGGAATCTAAAGGGCTCTTTCAGACGCTGCTCGGCCTCCTCCGGCTCCTCCTCCTCCTCCTCCTCCTCCTCTTCTTCATTGATGGAGGACAGACTGGAGGCCTGCTGAGAGCCGGTTCTTTCCTCATAAAAGGCCTCAGGAGGAGGAGAGGAGCAGGATTTGCTCTGCCAGCTGACATGTGAAAGAGAAGCATTGCTTTAATGGAGGCCTGAAAGAGAGTCTGTCATCTCTGCACACAATAACAGCAGACAGAGAGAGAGGGGCTTTATGGGTAATTGACTCTCCACGTTTCTGCAACGTTCTGATGGACGCCGCCATCAGAACGTTGCAGGAGAACGTTTTAATAACGTCGAGAAATCAACCAAAATGTGAACGTGAGAACAGGAGTGGCGTCTGAATACATTAGCCTACTTCTATAATCCCTGCTGTCGTACAATAGTCAGATTATTTGGCTTAACATTTGGCTGAAAGGAGAGCAGATTTCATTTGGACTCATTTTGGACCATCTGGCTCCAAAATCCGGGTCGGATCACACTACAGCCAAACATCATGGCAGCCGTCACATTGCACAACAACAACGCTGAAAAAACGTCCATATAACTCAGAAATAACCGTTAAAAACTGCAGAAGTCTTCACGAGATCGGCGTCTGAACATTGACAAGTTCACTGTTAACAGGTTGCTGTTTATTTCCACCTCTAGCATCGCGATCTTTCGTGTTTTTGTCTCTGCAGAATGCGAAGTTTGTTGTCAGTGACGCTGCTGCTCCTGGTCCTGACGCTCAGCGCCGAGGCCAACAGAAGAGCCAAAGCTCACAAAGGTGAATGTGATAGTGGTTCCTGCAGGCATCACTTACTATTTATTCTATAACCAGAGCCTTGTCTGAACACTTAAATCATTATCATTAAATCAACGTCATGATTAACTCTGATTATTATTAACTCATTATTTCATGATGATAATTATTTTAAGATACTGACTCATTATTTGGAGATATAAAACTGACACTTTACTGTGCAGGTCACAAACAGTTCACAAATTTCACAGTGAAGGAGACATCTCCTGTTAAAGTTCATAAATGAAACATATTTACATGTTCTGGATTTTTACATGGTGGAGGAGGAGATGTTTAACGAGGTGGAAAAAGAATGTCAGACTGAACTGGTCAAAACATTTTTAGATTCTTTCTATGGGTTTATTTAACCTGACACGAACTCTCTGTTCCAACAGGCGGTAAACATGATATGTCCAGACCAGCTTCAGAGTGCTCCACCGCAGAGACTCAGTATGGCAAATGTGTTCCTGAACACGGAGACTGTGGAGACGGTCTGAGAGAGGCAACCTGCAAAGACCGCACTGACAAGATCCACTGCAAGATCCCCTGCAACTGGAAGAAGGACATCAGTAAGACAAACTCCAACAAACACCGTCAAACACCAACAAACACGTCACATACCAACAAACACTATCAAACACCAACAAACACTATCAAACACCAACAAACACCGTCAAACACCATCAAACACCAACAAACACCATCAAACACCAGCAAACACCAACGAACACCAACAAACTCCAACAAACACCATCAAACACTATCAAACACCATTAAACACCAACAAACACCATCAAACACCATCGAACACCAACAAACACCAACAAACACCATCGAACACCAACGAACACCAACAAACACCAACAAACACCAACAACAAACACTGTCAAACCGTATCAAACACCATCAAACACCAACAAACTCCAACAAACACCATCAAACACCAACAAACACCGTCAAACACTATCAAACACCATCAAACACCAACAAACACCATCAAACACCATCAAACACCAACAACAAACACCGTCAAACACTATCAAACACCATCAAACACCAACAAACACCATCAAACACCATCAAACACCAACAAACACCAACAAACACCAACAACAAACACTGTCAAACCGTATCAAACACCATCAAACACCAACAAACTCCAACAAACACCATCAAACACCGACAAATACCGTCAAACACCAACAAACACCGTCAAACAATGTCAAACACCGTCAAACACCAACGAACACCAACAAGAACCAACAAACACCGTCAAACACCAACAAACACCGTCAAACACCAACGAACACCAACAAGAACCAACAAACACCGTCAAACACCGACAAACACCGTCAAACACCAACAAACACGTCAAACACTAACGAACACCAACAAACACCATCAAACACCAACGAACACTGTCAAACACCAACAAACACTGTCAAACACCAACAAACACCAACAAACACCATCAAACACCAACAAACACCAACAAACTCCAACAAACACCGTCAAACACCATCAAACACCAACAAACACAATCAAACACCAACAAACACCGTCAAACACCAACAAACACCATCAAACACCATCAAACACCAACAAACATCATCAAACACCATCAAACACCATCAAACACCAACAAACACCATCAAACACCAACAAACACCAACAACAAACACTGTCAAACCGTATCAAACACCATCAAACACCAACAAACTCCATCAAACACCGACAAACACGTCAAACACCAACAAACACCGTCAAACACCATCAAACACCAACAAACACCGTCAAACACCAACAAACACCGTCAAACACCGTCAAACACCAACAAGAACCAACAAACACCGTCAAACACCGACAAACACCGTCAAACACCGTCAAACACTAACGAACACCAACAAACACCATCAAACACCAACAAACACCGTCAAACACCAACGAACACTGTCAAACACCAACAAACACCAACGAACACCATCAAACACCATCAAACACTGTCAAACACCATCAAACACCAACAAACACCAACGAACACCAACAAGAACCAACAAACACCATCAAACACCATCAAACACCAACAAACACCATCAAACACCATCAAACACCAACAAACACCATCAAACACCAACAAACACTGTCAAACACCAACAAACACCGTCAAACACCAACAAACACTATCAAACACCAACAAACTCCAACAAACACCATCAAACACCAACAAACACTGTCAAACACGATCAAACACAAACACCATCAAACACTGCCAAACACTGTCAAACACCGTCAAACACCAACGAACACCAACAAACACCATCAAACACCAACAAACACCATGAAACACCGCCAAACACCAACAAACACCAACAAACACTGCCAAACACCAACGAACACCAACAAACCCTAACAAACACTGTCAAACAGCAACAAACACCAACAACAAACACCATGTGACAGTGTGCAACATGTGAGTAACCTGTCAGCGTACTGAAGCTTCGTATTTTCACTATAGGTGACTGTAAGTATAAGTTCGGCCCGTGGGGATCCTGTGACGCTGCCACCAACACCAAGAGTCGATCAGGAACGCTGAAACGAGCGCTGTTCAATGCTGAGTGTCAAACCACCGTCAAGGTGTCCAAACCTTGTTCCCCTAAAGTGAAGAAGACCAGAGGTGAGACCTGAAGTACTCGAGTAAGAATACTCAAACCACAGTGTGTTTGTCTTTGTGCTGATTGGATGAACATGTTTAATTTGAGTGATATGACTTATGCACCTCTGAGATCTCACAGTGATTGTACAATAGTTAATTTCTGCTGCCCATGTGGCTAAAATCAGTTACTGCAGGTTGTAGTGTTCTGAGTGACACATATATACTTTTAAATGGAATATAATAAAAGCCCTCAGAACACGGACTACAGCTGTTTAATTATTATATTAAACAGCTGCTGTCCTTTACAGATAATTTTTAAGTTTCTTTCTTTGAAAGTTTCTGTTGAGTCAGTTATTCAGGCCCCAAAAATCACAAACAAACTCAGCAGGATGAATATTAGACATTATTTCAGGAGGTGCTTCAACAATTTTTAAAACTCAACACAAAAATCACAAGAAAAATCTCCTACATGACGAGTTCATATTTCAGTTTCATCCAGCGTCCAGGATTTAGAGCCATCTAGTGGTGGAGCTGCAGACTACAACTAAATAAATAAATAAATAAAACAGTCGCCTGGAAACACACGAAAAACATGAAAAAACTGAGCTCCTGTAGAAACACCATGGTGACTGTCTGCAGATATAAAGTCTCATTCTGAGGTCAACATAACGAGTTAGAAATCTGACAAAGCAGACCTTTAAAAGAACCTGTCAGCCTGGATTCAGGTAAAAATAAAAACACTTTGAACTTCCTCGTTTTTATTTTCACTGTAAATATGAAATTTTTCATCTTTTGTAACATTAAAAAAAGATTTAAAATCATGATCAGATGAAGTTCAGAGATCTCGGAGCGACTCATCGTGACGTCATCGATGAACTCTCATTTTTCTTCTTCAGGGGACAAAAAGTCGAACTGAAGGACGGACGCGATGACGTGAAGACGTGAAGACAGACGGCAGGATTGGTTCGTCATCCTCCAGCTGAACAAACGTCTTCATCAGACACACAAACAAACCGAGAGACTCCTCCAAACACACCAACCACCTTTGATTTTCTTTTTGTTTGACTGATTTGATGTTTCTGTGTTTAAATGCGTGGAAAGCTCCTGATAGATAATAATGAATAATTCTGTCCTCATAGCTCATAGTTTGTATTAACAGTGAAGATAGATTAAATTAACCAAACGAGACGTTGTGATTGGCTCTCGATGGTCCGGACATCATTCTCTTTTAGAATCTCTTTGAATTTGTACAAAATTAGAAACTCGCATGAATCTGTGATGACGAAATCTGTAAAATCTATTTTTTGAACTGTAGATTATCGACGCTGCAAGATGAGACTGTATAAATGAACAAATGAAACACTGTACATTGTTCTGGTAACGTCTGCTCTGTTCATTCACGTTAGCAAACATGCTAACACATGCACAACCAGCTGATCATACATTACATGTACAGTTAACGTGTTTACATGTATGTTAGCCTGCTTCTAGCATGCTAGCTTTTAGCCTGACAGCATCTCTCCAGGTCTATTTTCAAGGTACAAAAACAGGTAAGTTAAAAAAAACTAGCTAACAATAATAGCTAACATTAGTTAGTGTTAGTTAACGAGCTAACAAGCTAAGCTTAGACGAAATCCAGACCATTCAGAGAAAGTGAAGGGTATTTAATGTTAGCTAAGGGCTAATGTTAGCATTCATCTGTGAACAGACTCTGTTAGCTTACATGACGGATAAACACATTAATTTTAATGAGCGTGTGAGTTAAACATGACCACGTTAAATACATTTTATAGTATTACAATTACAGAAAACGATATATGACACATTAGCATATTAGCATTAGCATGATTCCAGGCTAAGCTGAGGAGGTAACTAAAGCTAGAATTGTGCAAAGGAACCAAACTCCACATAAACACAAAACTTGTCCATGATGAGCCTCCAGCAGCTGCCGCCGCTGGCCTCAGCAGAGCTTCCTGCCGCGGCAGCGCAGCAGGCTGCAGAAGGTCTTCCTGAAGGTGACGTTGCACAGGGCGTAACAGCCTGGGTTGATGGCACTGTTGATGTAACAGAGCCAGTACCCGGTGGTCCACAGGACGCCGGGGATGCACACGTGACAGAAGGCGGCGACCACCGACAAAATGTTGTACGGCGTCCAGGTGACGATGAAGGCCAGCAGGATGGCGAGGATGGTCTTGGTGACCCTCCTCTCCCTTGCCACCACTCGACGCCGCTGTCTCTCCTGAGACTTGAAGCTGGGACAGGAGGAGAACGCCACTGAGGCAGTGCGTTGGAGGTCGGCGTTGGATGAAGATTCATTTTCGATCTTGTTGTAGTCGTCATCGTCTTTGGCGTGGCATGCAGCGGTTCGACCGTGACACTGTTGAGGAGAAGGACAGATCTCTGATGGCTCTGAGGTGTCGGCAGGACTTCTGGACGCCTTCCAGTTCGTTCTGGTCTTCGGCGTGCTGGACTCTGATTGGTTCAGAGAGAGGTCAGAGCCCGGGTCACTGGACACCCATCGCTGTTTCAAGATGAAGTCTTTGATGGACGGACTGGACGTCCTGAGTGTGCCGCACTCTGACTGGAGCGCGCTCAGACGGCTGCGGCTGGCGGCGGACAGGTGGCTGTACAGGGCGATCATGACGAGTGCTGGCAGGTAAAAGGAAGGAAGTGTGGTTGCCAAGGTGACAGCGGGGCTGGCAAGCAGCTGAGTGTAACACTTTCCGTCAGGGACGACACGTCTGCCGCCGTCCGTCTGCCAGCAGAGGATGGCGGGGACCCAGATGATGAAGGACAGCAGCCAGGCAGCGCCGATCATCAGACCGGCCATCTTGCCAGTCCGCCGCGCCGGGTAGCTGAACGGCCGCGTCATGCAGAGGTACCGGTCCAAACTGATGATCAGCAGGTTCATGACGGAGGCGTTGCTCACCACGTGATCTACAACCAGCCACATGTCGCAGACGGCGGCGCCCAGCGGCCAGCTGCCCCACAGCAGGTACAGCGTGTACAGGTTCATGGACACCAGGCCGACGATCAGGTCAGCCACCGCCAGGCTCAACAGGAAGTAGTTGTTGACAGTCCGCAGGTGACGGTTCACCTTTACGGATATGATTACCAGCACGTTACCCAGGACAGTGACAGCGCTCAGGGAGGTGGTTACCATGGTGATGAGGATCAGCTGAGCCGTGCCGTATGGACACGTTGCGACCGTGATGGGAGGCTGACAGGAGGCGTTGATGCAGGGGTGGAGCCAGGCGGAGGCGTTGAAGTCAGGCTCGGGTCCCATGTTGGCTGAAAAAGACAGACACGTTATAAAAACGAGACGATGTGGGAAATAATGCAATCAGAAGAAATACTCAAGTACAGCTGAACAGTGAGGTTACACTTAAATGATTCATTTCAGATTTTTCCTTTAAATATAATAAAAAATATTAAATATAAACTCAACTGTCGACTTCATTTATTCATATTTATTATTAATGATAGTAAGAACTGAAACACGTTGAATATCATATCATCAGATCAGTCAGTATTCAAATATTAAACATGATTAATCCTGATAATTAATCCATAATTAAGATCATTAATAACAAATAATTCATTCAGAATTCTCTAAATATTAAGAAAGAACATCTTAATCCACTTTACCTCCTGATCCCAGAACAGTTAATATGTGTCCACTTAATGTCGGACCTCCTGGTCTCAGACTGCTGGCTCACATAACTTCCTCTCTGTCTCCTCCGGCCGTCAGAAGCAGCTTCAGTTTATAAGTGGAGGTGGAGTATTCCCCTCTCGTTCTCATTAACAGATGCTCCGCCCGTCTCCACCAGTTCATGCAGGATCAGCTGACCTCAGATCAGCCTCCTGTCCTGACACTCTGTTTCTGTCCAATAAAAGAGTTTACAACTGTTTACGGTCACGTTAAACTACAAACACTGGGAACCACACATGCAGATAAACCTGTTAAAGACAGTGGTCTGAACCAAAACGCTTCGGACGATTTGGTTTCTTCCGTTCTGTAAAAACTTCAGATTTTATGAACTTGTGTTTGTTTAAAAAAACTGACACTGTCAGAGAAATTAAGTACTCGAGTGAATGTACTTATTTACTTTGCAGCTCTCTGATCAGGTTTGGACCAGGACCGGTCTGGTCTGGTTTGTGTTGTCAGTGGCGTTGTTGGTCTTCAAGGATGAAGGAGGTTGGAAGTGTTTGGACGTGTCGTCATCAAGCAACATAAATAAAACAAACTAAACAAACTGAATGTAACGTTCAGCAGACATGTTGGACAAAATAATGGAAACACCTGGTGGAGACAAAGTCTGTCAAAGGATCCGAGTATTATTATCAGAGTGAAGTTGTTAGAGTACTATAACGTATTGAAGTATTATTACTATGTATACTTATCATTGTTTAGTTAGTATATATATATACACACATATATATGTACATCTAGTGCTGACGAGTAAAGAGCCCTCACCTCAGTTTGTCCCTTCAGAGTTGCTGTAGCCTCCATGACAGAGGAGCTGCTGCCTCATCAACAGGTCACAAACATTTAAACTGATTATTTATTCTGTCAATCTAAAGACCACTTGACAGTGATGACATCACAAACATGTCACAGCTCAGCTGATCAATAATGGCCGACACGTCCTGACAGAAAAACTCAAAGTTTTTAATGACATCACGTCTAAAAGTCGAAGCTGTACAGATGCAGCAGGTCAGCTGACACAGGTACCTTTCACTGACCACGTGCATTATGGGAGGCGCTCATCATTCACAGGAGGGAGGGGGCGGGGACACACATGACCCCGCCCCCTCTGAACAAACACACACACACACAAAAAAAACAGACATGAGATCAGCCAATCAGACGCTTTCAAACGTTCATGATCAAGTAAAGTCAGTCTATCACCTGACGACAGGTCGCTGTGGAAACAAGGACCACCTGCAGAGTACAAGGATAAAAAGAAACAGGCTCCGCCTCTCCACGTCTTCATAGGTCCGTTAAAAACCCGCTCACCCTGTAGCCCCGCCCACTCCATACATACTCCACATACAACTTACAGTACAGGTGTGTGTGTGTATGAGAGTGTGTGTGTGTGTGTATGTCTGTGTGAGACTATAAATGAAGCAGCAGAGCAACGACCAAAGAAACAAAAAAGTGAGATAAAAATAAAACAAAATTAAAATAAAATAAAATAAACAAAATCAAATAAAAAAATAAAACAAAACAAAATAAAAACAAAATAAACAAAATAAAAGTAATAAAATAAAATAAAGTAGCACTTGATAAAAAAAATTCAAGTTTTTTCTTAAGAAGGGGAGGAGGGGGCGGGGCCCCATGTGAACATACCAATCAGACTGCTCCACCACAGGAAGTCGACTGTAAAGCTGCGTCAGGTGAGAACAGTAACCTTCAGGTAACCACCAGGTAACCATTCTTGAAACAGGAAGTGATGTCACGGCTCTGACAGGTAAATATTGATTGCAGTGATCAGAACTCACAGATCATCACAGAGCAGCGTTTCTATTGGCCAATCTTGTTCATGATTTAGGTTTAGGACCAGGACCAGGACCAGGACCAGGACCAGGACCAGAACCAGGACCACGTTCTGGTCTCCATGATCGTCGATGATTCTCAAACCATTTCCTGTTCAGGCTTTTATTTTGAAAATTCACTGATTCTGTTTGTTCATGACTTCCTGTCAGCTGTGCGTCACATTAGCGTTCTTAATAGCACGTTAGCGTTAGCATGACGTTGTCACAGAACCAGGACTTCCTGTGGTGGACACACACACACACACACACACACACACACACACACACACACACACACACAGTGCAATATGGTTGGTGATGTCAGAGGGTGAGGGTGGAGCAGGACATGGTGACCCCGCCCCTCTGTGAGCTAAAGTTCAGTTGTCTGTGATTGGACAGTACCCGCGGAGTCCCGCCTCCTCTCTGTCGTCATGGTAACACAGTACACACAGACACATAGTGCTGAATTCACTGAAACACTTCAATCACACGATTCACATCAAAGTTCACATCACATGGCACCGGCGCCGCAACGAGCTGCATGGCGAGGCGGGTCAGGGCTTGGCGGCCCCCCCCATGGCACTGTGATGCCTCCGTTCAGGTCGAAGCCCTTTCTGATGAGGAGTAATGGCGGCTCAGCTTCAGTCCGAGTTAAGTGCAGAGGAAGTGCACGCCAACGCCGCTTTGGGTGGGGTGGGTGGGGTGGGGGGGTGTTCTTGTGTCCCTTCGTTTTCAGGTGGGAGACCCAGTGCGAGTCAAAGCAGCACCCATTCTGTGAGTTAAGGCTTTGAGGAGCGCCCTCTGCTGGACCTGGTAACCACTGACGCTCGGCTTGTCATGGCCAATAGGAGAACTACCTGCTGTACGGATTGCCGGGGTAACTGTTGGGGGGGGCGACCCCACCGCCGCCACCAGGGAGGGGGAGGGGGCTGTGAGAGGAGGAGGAGGAGGAGGAAGAGGGGGAAGACAACAGCAGGGAGGAAGAGGAGGGGCCTGGCAAGGAGTCCTCGTCTGTCCGACCCCCGTCAAACACGTCATCCATATCCAGAGACAGGCCCGAGGGCGGTGGGCCCGACAGAACCGGGGGGCCCCACATGGGAGTAAGCGGTTCAGCCGGGCTGGAAGCTTGGGGAGGGGTGTAGGTCTGAGGCCCAGAGGTGGAGGGGGTGGCCCCGGCACCAGTGGTCCCGGTCGGGTCGGCCGCAGGCCTGGAGGCGCCTGTCTGGGAGCCGCGGTGGATGCGGTGACTGACGATGATGTTGTTCCCGAAGCCGCCCATAGACGCCATGGTGGTGCTCTGCTCCCGCTGCACCACTGCCGTCATCCCGCCCTCTGCGATCAGCCGGCGAATCCGAGCCAGAGCGTCCTCGCCAGAGCCAAACTCTGCCGACTCTGCTGGACCGAGACAACAGGGACACGTCAGAACCACAGACTTTTATTTTGAAGAGGCTGTATAAACAGGAAGTGTAATGTCACAGTGAGTTAGCAGTTATGTGGTTTAGCTGTTAGCTGGTTTAGCTGTTAGCTGGTTTAGCTGTTGGTTAACACCTCTCTGCAGACACTGATTAGCCCCGTCTCTTCCTGTTCCTGTCTCTGACCTGTCACTAACATCACTCAGAGTTCAGAGGTGTTAAAGTGGACCGGTACCGGTGCTCGCTGTGGACGTGCTGGGCTCAGCTGCAGCGTCACCCTGCACGCCGTCCTGAGCTCTGCTGGTCTGAGACGTCTCGGGTGGTCCTGGAGCCGACCCACTCGTGGACGGAGTCTCAGGAGGGACATCTGAGGAAAGACAGAGACTGTGATGAACCTCAACAACAAGCCGACCAATCATGATTCATTACTGCAGAAAACGATGATCAGCTAACTGTGTAACGAAGGATCTGATTGGTCAGTACTCAGTGCTGGCTGTGACACGCCGGGCTCTGATAGGTCCCGCTCTGTTTGGGTCTCTGCGTTCTGCAGCTGGATGACTGGTGTCTGAGTTCCCTGTGATGTCACTGAAGGGGCGGGGTGTCGGGGCTGAAGACCAATCGCGTTCATTAAACCCATGTCTCGGTCCAGTCTCCATCCGGAGCGGTTCGGCCTGAAACAAACACACCTGTCACCTTCACGTCCAATAAAACGCTGCCAGAGTGGAGAGCTTCCTGTTCGAGTCTCACCCCGGTCTGTCAGAACTTCGGGTCCTGCTGGTTCCGCTGTTGTTGACGGAGAATAAAGGTTCACTGCTTGACTCTGCAGGGCTCTCACCATCACTCCGATAGAACCTGCACACACACAGACAGACAGACAGACAGACAGACAGACAGACAGACACACACACACACACAGACACACACAGACACACACACACACACACACAGATACACACAGACACACACACACACACAGACACACACACACACACACACACACACACACACACACACGTTAACTTCATTAATTGAGGAAGTCCTCGGAGCAGAGGAGGATTTCTTCGTGGAATCGTTGAGACAAAAACCTCGTTAAGCTCTAATGGACCTCCTCCAATTAAAGACCTTCCTGTTCACAGTGACTATTAAGATAATGTCATCAGTCAACATCGATCCACATGAGTTCAGGTCAGAACCCACAACAGACCAGCTGGAGTCCAACCAGCACAGAGACATGGCAGAACTTCTTGCAGAACAATCAATGATGTTTGAGTGTTTTTTTCCTCTCAGGAACTGTTAACGATGTTTTTCTCATTAAACTCATTAAAGCTGAAAACTACAACTCATCATCTTCATCACCATGACAACCATCATCATCACCATCAGTGATAAAAATAACTGACATGGAGGCGTTCACGTGTTCTCTGAGCGTTCTCTGAGCGTTCTCTGAGCGTTCTCAGGTTAACTCTTTGTGGGACTCTGATCCAGAATTTAAATCCACTCTCAGACCCAAAGCTGAACTAAGCCCAGTGACTCATGGTTCTGGCGGTTCTGGTTTCCAGGAGACTCACACAGGCCGGCAGATCACCAGGTCCCCCTTGTTGGTTCCGTAAGCCAGGCCCATCCCCGGATCAGGGAGCCAGCGGGCAGAGTTGATGCTGACGTGGCGGCGCTGGTCCGGGGCCATCGGGTAGACCACATTAAAGACCATCTGAAACAGAACCAACAGGATGATGGTGAGCGTTTCCACAGCAACAACCTCAGAGAGTCAGTGTGATGTCACACAGTAACATCATGTAATCACTCATGAATTATTCATGAGTGGACATCAGCTGATCTTTCATTTTGTGTCATCTGAACTGAAAAACTGAACCGTGATTTTTATTGATTTATTGATTGATTTACTGACTCGACTGTTTCAGCTGGTCGATTTATTAAAACAGATTTTATTTTGTCTGGAAACTTTGTGACGATTTCAACTTTCATGTCTTTGATTTGATGTTTTCATCTGAGGAATCAGAACTTGATGAATGAATCATTGAATGTCTTTAAACGGCAGCATCGTGTTCTGTTTGTCATCTCACCCTGATGGACGTCTCTCCTCCGTGAGGCTGCTGCAGACGGAACACTTGTGCCACCATGTGGTCAGTGGTGGGATGCAGCAGGATCCTGCGAGAGGCCAGGCCGACCATGACGTAGCAGCCCATCGGGGACAAGCTGACGGAGATCGCGTTCGGACCTACGACGGACAACAAGAACCATGAAGGAGACAAAGATCCAACAAAGAGTTTCTGTGGCTCAGAACACATTTGGTTCTGGTGTGTTTGGATCATGTTTGTTTGGTTCTGGTGCGTTTGGATCATGTTTGTTTGGTTCTGGTGTGTTTGGATCATGTTTGTTTGGTTCTGGTGTGTTTGGATCAGTGATCCACAGTGTGCTGTGTACCAAATCTCTTGGTGTACAGCATCTCTCCCAGGTTGTGTGGGGCGAGCGAGTAGATGGCAAGGATGCCTTCGTCAGGAAAACCCCGCTGACTGCTGGGAATGAAGACCGCCAACAGCTGACCGTCTGCAGAGATGTCACAGCTCGCATCATTGTAGATCTTACAGTTTGGCACCAGAACGTTTACAGAGGCTGGACGGAGTGAGACAGACAGAGAGACAGACAGAGGAAGGATGTTAAAATCATGTAACAAGGTCATTATCAGTGAGTGTTTGTCTAATATGAAGCTACAGCAGCAGCTAGTTAGCTTAGCTTAGCTTAGCTTAGCATAAAGACTGCAAACAGAGGGAAACAGCTAGCCTAGCTCTGACCAAAGGAAACTAAAACAAAACAAGCTCCAGACGAACCTTTAAAGCTGTAAAGTATTGTTACAGGTCAGGAAGTCTTTGTTTATTCAGAGTCAGTAATGAAGAAAATGAACAGAAACTATTGTTACTTCATTAAACTCAATTAATCAGACGTCACATGACGACTGCAGCAGGATAAACGTGTGTTTAACTCCGTCACACATTAACTCTGTGACTCGTTAACTTGTACCGTTGCTGATCTCGGGCAGGTCAAACTTGGTGAAGTCCCACCACTGCAGGCGGTAGGTGGTGTTGGCGATGTTACTGGCGACTGCAGACTGACCGTCCCCGATGGACGCACCTGAGAAGACGGACAGGTGATAAACACCTTCAGACAAAGGTGTGTGTGTGTGTGTGTGTGTGTGTGTGTGTGTGTGTGTGTTTACCAGCAAGTACTCTGTTAACAGAGGAGTGTGTAGCCAGGCCGGGCTGCCCTCTTTCATGGAAGATCCCAGCGTAGGGCAGATACTCCGGGAGGAGGAACCGTCTGCAGAACCAAGCAGAGAAAGATAAGACCATCACATAATCACTGATTATGTGATGGTCTCCATCACATAATCCAACTCCAGCTGTTGACAGAGATACTTAACAATGCACAAGCGTATATTGTACCCAGAAGGTGCCTGCTCACACATTGTCTGTACTGTTTTAGCAGTGAAACAGAAAACTCACAGACGGGGTATGGGTGGTGGGTCACCAAGAGCTGACCTCACCCCAGCAGAGGACATAGCCTTGGAACTAAATAAAGGCATGCCCGTGTTGGATGATGAAACCCACTTCACACAAGGAATATTCTTCCATCTCTACGTGGGACACAGCCACGTTCATCTTGAATCCATCTGGACTATCTGACTTTGCCTATTGTTTTGCAGTTTCTGGCAGCACTGTCTGACTGTTAGAGCCGCCAGCACAAGCACCAGACGATGCTGATCCAGTGAGTACTCCAAAGGCATACTGTAGGCCTGGCATGTCTTGTCTACTAGTTTCAATATGAATCCCATTAAATGTGACAGGGTGAAGGCACCAGTGCAGCAGCAACAGCTGACACCGGTGAGGAGGAGGAGACCATCTCTCTGGATTCCAGAAGGCATGAGGTATCACGTCAAGTCTGTGAAAGGACTATTCAGTCTACAATGGTGAGGACTCATCATTTGGAGCCCAAACAGAATCTCACCTCTGTAACAGGACCCAGATGCTGTACACATTACTGGAAGGACGCTCCATTGTGCAAAATTCCAGCTGTGCTAATTGTCATGTGTTTACAGAACTCACAGGCTATCAGACAGTTGTATGCCAAACACAACTGGCAAATACAAACATGCAGTACAAAAAGAAAAAGATGGAAAACCTTGCACTGGAGTCCAAAATAAAAAAAGAGGACAATCAGAAAACTTGAAATAAAAAAACTTGAGCGGGAGGTGAGTTATGCCTTCACTGCACACTGTACGCTGACTGTAACACAAAGGTATTAATCATTATCAGCTCCAAGAAGATGACACATCTTAAATAAAAAAAATAAAAGGTCAAACAGAATTTTCCTTTCTGCTGTGACAACAGCGTGCCCATTCTTCAAGATGTGGTGGATGAGGAAGCACTTGTGCTCAGGAGAGCCTTCAGGCGAGAGAGGGTCTTCAGGGACTGGTTGGACCCACTGGCCTTCCCTGATGACCATCTATATGAAAGGTACAGGTGTTCTGCAGATGGCATCAGGTATCTGTGCAGACCGTTGGGTCCCAGGATTTAACACCGCAGAGCACGGAGCCATGCACTGTGTGGAGCAAATGGTTTGTGTGGCTTTGCACTTTTTTGCAAGTGGAGGCTTCCTGTACTCAGTGGGAGAGGCAGAACAGCTGAACAAGGCCACAATTTGCCGCACAATAAGGAGTGTGTGTCTGTCTATCAAAGCATTGTCAGATGTCTTCATCTCCTTCACTGGCCACAGAAGACTCTGTGACATCAAAGAGGAGTTCTACAGGATTGCAGGTAAGAGAATTTACAAATTACAACTGTTAACAGTCATGGTAGGATACTCATTACTTGTTACAGGTTTCCCCAGTGTCACTGGTGCACTGGACTGCACACACATCAGGTACCCATGAGGTGGATTTTATGAATAAGAAATCCTTTCACAGCATTAAAGTCTGTGTAAAGTCAGAATAAATGTGAGTTCTGAGTTGGTCAGACTAAAGAAGAAAGTGTTGCGCGACCTCGTTTTAGGACTGTAGCAAGCACATTATTATTGGTATTGTTCAGCCCTACATGTTTCTGCAGAAAAGATGCATTTTCTTGCATATCCTTTTTAAAGTCCTGATACTTATGACAATGTGAAGCTGATGTGCCAAAAGATTAAGTACCTCCTTGTTTGTGAAACCTATACTGAAGTACAATTCCACGAAATGCTCCACGGCTCTCATTTTAACAACTCTCCTCCTCTAAAACAACTATTACAATATTATGACTTTATTCTCGACGTCTGTCTGTGATTTCTTTTTCTCTGTGGCCCTAATATTCCGTCATTTTACATACAGCCTTATAGTCTATGGGAAACTGTAAATTATCTAATGATTGCAACATCATCTAAAATCATTATTAATCTAAAATGATTGAAATTAATGATCGCAAACGTTTAAATAATGACAGTGGGTCTAGTGATGAGATAACAGTGTGTAGTGGGCAGTGGAATAACTTGGTTTCCGTTGACTGCTGACTGAGATAAGGGATGAGATTAAATAGGTCCTGGAATTTAGCCTGGTCTGGAGCAGGCTAGCTCCACAGAATAAATCTCCATGGTAACTTATACCATAACACATCCTACTGCCCCATATCCCGCTTTTGAGCAGCCGGATCACGGATAAGTTGAGCAAGGATAACCAAGATATCCCAGCTTATTCCAGGGCCCCAGGTGTTGATCAAACTCCAGATGTTGATCCATGTGGACTGACCGTGGAACGAAGCGACCCAGTGAAGGCGCAGACATCCGGGCGTTACGTGGCGTCCTGTGCCGAGCTCGGTCTCCGTTATCACTGAAAGACAAACACACATCACAACTACAGCAACACACAACAACACGCAGCAACACAGCAACATGCAGCCACACGTAGCAACACACAACAACACAGCAACATGCAGCAACACAACAACACGCAGCAACACAGCAACATGCAGCCACACGTAGCAACACACAACAACACAACAACATGCAGCAACACAGCAACATGCAGCAACACGTAGTACAGTCATCACTCGTCATCACGTCAGTGAAACTTACTCAAGCTCCTCAAAGTCCACGTCACTGTTGTCCATGGAGTTGGATGGGTTGCTGGCCGTGCTGTCGGATGAAGATGACATGGCCCGGAGGCGGTTCTGCTGGTAGCGGAGCGAACGCTGACGGATGCTGTCCCGCCTTGACAGATACTGGATCATCCTCTGTGCGTAGTAAGCAGCTGGAGACAGTCTGCAAAGGACAGAACAAGGTTGTAGTAATGAGGTGGACCTTAACGAGACGGCATCACTGAGTGTGCAGTTATTAAACTAGGAACATGGTGGTAAATGACGGGCGGGGGTCAATGAAGCATTTAAATGGCGGGATCGGGGTAAATGAAGCGTTTAAATGGCGGGGTCGGGGTAAATGAAGCGTTTAAATGGCGGGGTCGGGGTAAATGAAGCGTTTAAATGGCGGGGTTGCGGTAAATGAAGCGTTTTCCTGACGGGGTCGGGGTAAATGAAGCGTTTTCCTGACGGGGTCGGGATAAATGAAGCGTTTACCTGACGGGGTCGGGGTAAATGAGGGGTTTACCTGGCGGGGTCGGGGTAAATGAAGCGTTTACCTGGCGGGGTCGGGGTAAATGAAGCATTTACCTGACGGGGTTGCGGTAACTGAACCATTTTCCTGACGGGGTCGGGGTAAATGAAGCGTTTAAATGGCGGGGTTGGGGTAAATGAAGCATTTACCTGACGGGGTCGGGGTAAATGAAGCGTTTACCTGGCGGGGTTGGGGTAAATGAAGCATTTACCTGACGGGGTCGGGGGAAATGAAGCATTTACCTGACGGGGTCGGGGTAAATGAAGCCTTTAAATGGCGGGGTCAGGGTAAATGAAGCGTTTAAATGGCGGGGTCGCGGTAAATGAAGCGTTTTCCTGACGGGGTTGGGGTAAATGAAGCGTTTACCTGGCAGGGTCAGGGTAAATGAAGCGTTTACCTGACGGGGTCGCGGTAAATGAGGGGTTTACCTGGCGGGGTCGGGGTAAATGAAGCGTTTACCTGACGGGGTCGGGGTAAATGAAGCGTTTACCTGACGGGGTCGGGGTAAATGAAGCAATTAAATGGCGGGCTCTGGGTAAATGAAGCATTTACCTGACGGGGTCGCGGTAAATGAAGCATTTTCCTGACGGGGTCGGGGTAAATGAAGCGTTTACCTGGCGGGGGTCAATGAAGCGTTTAAATGGTGGGGTCGGGGTAAATGAAGCATTTACCTGACGGGGTCGGGGTAAATGAGGGGTTTACCTGGTGGGGTCGGGGTAAATACAGCGTTTACCTGGCGGGGTCGGGGTAAATGAAGCGTTTACCTGGCAGGGTCAGGGTAAATGAAGCGTTTACCTGACGGGGTCGCGGTAAATGAGGGGTTTACCTGGCGGGGTCGGGGTAAATGAAGCGTTTACCTGACGGGGTCGGGGTAAATGAAGCGTTTACCTGACGGGGTCGGGGTAAATGAAGCAATTAAATGGCGGGCTCTGGGTAAATGAAGCATTTACCTGACGGGGTCGCGGTAAATGAAGCATTTTCCTGACGGGGTCGGGGTAAATGAAGCGTTTACCTGGCGGGGGTCAATGAAACGTTTAAATGGCGGGGTCGGGGTAAATGAAGCGTTTACCTGACGGGGTCGGGGTAAATGAAGCAATTAAATGGCGGGCTCGGGGTAAATGAAGCGTTTACCTGGCGGGGTCAGGGTAAATGAAGCGTTTACCTGGCGGGGTTGGGGTAAATGAGGGGTTTACCTGGCGGGCCGGGGTAAATGAGGCCTTTACCTGATGGGGTCAGGGTAAATGAAGCATTTACCTGGCAGGGTCGGGGTAAATGGGGTGGTCTCTTGATCCTGACATGTCGTAGCGTGACAGTGATAGTAGAGATGATTCCAGCAGTCGTCTGTGTGAAATAAAGAACAGACATGACAATGTTGATTACTGACGAAGTGATTTGTAAATGGTGATCATTGTTGTCAGCCTGACAGTGGCAGAGGTCGTACCTCCTCAGGGAGTCCTCGTCTGGGGGGTCAACAGGCATTTCTTGGCTTAAGGCCTCCGGCGGCTCTGCCGACCTGCCGGCAGCAGCCTGCCGGTACACCCTCTCCCACTGTGCCGTGTCCTGGTTGTACACCAGGCCCACTGTCTGCTCTCCAGGCTGGCTGGGCGTCTGTGCTATTGGGAAGGCAACTGTTCCTGCTCCTCCACCTCCGGGGGGAGGCGGCTGCTCGCTGGGCTCCGGAGGCGCCCTCCTTTCCTGGGGTTGGGCTTCAAGTGTCCTCCGGCCCTCCTCGGGCTGCCACGGGGAGGAAGACGAAGGAGGGAAGGAGGTGGATCCAGAGGGCTCCATAGTGGAGGCGGAGGTGGAGGAGGCCTGGCTGGTGCGCTCCCAGCGCTGAGAGTCATGGTTGAAGGTCAGCAGGTTGTGGCAAGCCCGGCAGCGGTTCAGGTGTCCTCGGGAGGCAGGCGGAGGAACATTGTTCTCCAGGCTGTGGGAGGTGGGAGGAGGCGGGAGAGGGGGCTGGTAGTGGATAATGGTGGGAGAGGAGGTGGAGGAAGATGAGGACGGCCTGGGTCTCTCTGGGTCCATGTTATTATTCAGCAGCTCCTGGCTCTGCTCCTGACCTCCGTCCGCCATGCCGCCCCCTAAAGGCGGCTCCAGGTCCTGCATGCGGTCGAACTCCATAAAGTAGCGGCTCAGGTTGCACTGCAGCACGTTACGGAAGGATGCCGTGTTGCTGCGAGTGCCATCCCAGAACGGGTGATGGCCGCTGCTCGTGCCGGCACCGTCTCGCGCTCCCAGCTCGCCCTGCTGGGGGAAGCCTCGCCCTTCAGAGGCGGAGGTGTAAACGGGGGACTGAGAGGAGCTGTCCTGCTGACGGAGCACTGACAGCAGGCTGATGGAGGAAGAGGAGGTTCTGGGAGGCAGCATGCCCGGACCCACCCCGCCCTCCCTCATGCTCAGCAGGTTGCGGGTCCAGTCGGGTCCTGGTCTGGAGGTGGAGTGCGGCTCAATGCCGCTCGTAGCGCTGTAGTACACCGAGGTAAACGCAGAGGGTCGCTCCGAGGGCTGCCTGGGCTCCGTGCGGGCTGAAGAGAAGGTGGAGGCCGGAGGAGTCTGGGGTGGATCAGAGGTGGCGGTGTTGGCAGCCAGGGAAGAGTTACGACTGACGGAGCAGCGGCTGCACAGACAGACCAGGCCCAGGTGCTGCGTGCAGCCCGGGAAGGATGGCCCACGCTCAGAGTTTGGGTACTGAGCCAGAGGCATGCTGGGAGACTCTCCAACATTACTTCCATTCTCACCCAGGGGGCGCGGCTGCTCGCCGCCTGCCTGAGCGCCCGGAGAGCGAGACGACAGGATGTGGAGGAAGTTGTGGAGGATTGGCGTGCGGCGGACCGGCTGGGAAGGAAGGAAGGAGCGCTGACGGAAGTGAGGGATCTCCACGCTGTCCATCGGAACCTCGGAGTCCTCCTCGTTCTGAAAGGAAGCAACAGATCAGAGAACGCCGCTCGACCACAAACCAACCACAGAAACACGGGTGACAGCTCACCTGCTGATTGGATGGATTCACGATCGCCGTCAGCAGATTGTGACCAAGCGGGTCAAACCGAACCAACCTGAGACCAACGCAGGAACAAACACCCGATTAAAACAGGGCATGAGTGAGAACACCGGTGAAGAACTCTACAGAACCGTCTGTTGGCATAGCAGTCTGTCGAGAACAACATGAACGACTGAAGCTACAATCAAACAATTAATTTTTACATTTACATTTAGTCATTTAGCGGACGCTTTTATCCAAAGCGACTTACAGAGAAGGGAACAATCAAGGTCCAGTGCGATAAGGAAGCGTTAGTGCGACAATAAGTGCTATAAGTCTTAAAAGGGGTAGCTTTCTCATATCCAGTTGTAGGTAGTGCTAGGAGAGAAGGTGTTCTCTGAAGAGCTGAGTCTTAAGGAGTTTTAAAGATAGGTAATTATAAAAGGTAGGTAATTATAAATAAACAATTTCATTTGATCAACATGACATCACTTCACGTCTTCATCCTGAGCAGAGACGCTCGATGTGTGGTGGACGTCACAGACACAGACGGGACGTTCAGGTTATTTTAGTCTGAACTGACACCATGCTGGTTCTGGTTCTGTCTGACCCACCGGACTCTCTCTGTGTCGCTGCCTGTCTTGACCACAGCAAAGGGCTCGGGCCGGCTCCAGTCCCAGAAGTGGAGCTCGTTGTTGGTGGCGATGAGGAGCAGCTGAGCGGTCGGGTGGAAGGCGAGGGAGGCGATGGCAACGTTACTCTCTGTGAACCAACTCTCACTGCCACCCTGCAAGAAGAAGCAGACAGGACGTGACCACAGCTCAGCAAAATAAAACACACAGTCGGAGTTCATCCTGTCTTTTACTCACGTGCAGATCCCAGATGCGGACTTCACCATCAAGGCACCCGGAGGCCACGAGGCCGGGGATTGTGGGGTGAAAAGTCACACACCAGGGGGTCCTACGGTGGCCCACGAGGGAGTGTAGGCACTTTCCAGTCTTCACCTCCGTTATGTAAATGTTGTGGTTGACGTGCGTGGAAGCCATGAGCGTCCTGACAGAACACACAGTATTAGATTGAAGGTTAACTTCAGCTCTGCTGAGAAACGTTGAGAAAACGTTCAGAGTGTGTGTGTGTGTGTGTGTGTGTGTGATGACCTCACCTGTCGGGGCTGAAGGCCAGCAGGAAGGTGGAGCGAGGACTGTCTGGCAGCTCCACTTTCTGTCAGAGAACAAACAGTCAGGTGGAGCAGTGACGGAGTCACTATAAAAAGGTTCATCTGTCAGAGAGACAGATGTTCTCCAGACGTTCTGGAGAACATCTGGAGAACCGTAATCAGAACTTTGACCTCTGTGTTTGTACCTGACTCTGCCACTTCATCCAGCGGACCTTCTCCTCCACCAGCAGCTGCAGCAGCCTCTGAGAGCCGAACGTCTGGGAGCCTCGCTCCCGGCTCGACAGGATCCGGACTGAGTTCCTCTGACGGGACGCCATGATGCTACCACAGGCCTTCACTGATTGGCTGCTCACTCCTGCTGCTGCTGGTGCCAGTCCGTCGCCATGCAGAGTCTAGGCTGAGAGAGAAGATGAGGTGAGACGTATGAGAGGATGCAGCCTTCAGTTTAGGGTTCAGGATCTTGCTCAAGGACACTTCAGCATGCAGAGGAGGAGCCAGGGATCGAACCGCCGATCAATCTGATTGGTGGATGACCCGCCCTACCTCCTGAGCCTCAGTACTCGTTTGTCATCCGTAATCATTCAAAGAGGGAGGGGCTTGTCGTGGATGTTGATTGGTGTTTACAGCAGTCAATAGCAGGTGGGCGTCAACATTGCAGTAGCATTGAAATGAGCTAGCATCAGCGTCAGCGTCTTCCAGTGAACACAGCCGGACCAAACAGAACCTCTGAACCAGCAGTGTCCAGTCTAACAGTGAACACAGCAACAGAACCTCTGAACCAGCAGTGTCCAGTCTAACAGTGAACACAGCAACAGAACCTCTGAACCAGCAGTGTCCAGTCTAACAGTGAACACAGCAGCCTATCGAGGTGGTTTTCTTGCCGGGTTTGGCTCCTGGCATCCCGGGCTGAATCAGTTCAGTTAGCTACACGGCTGACCGAGCTAACCACAGTTAGCTCTGCTGCTACTGATCAATGTTTCCATCATAAAGTCTGTAAATCAGCTCGGTACTGTAACGTTATTCCCTGTTGGTCTCAGAGGCTGTGCTCCAACCCGGTCCAGTCCGGCTGCTGAGCCCGGTTCTGTTAGCATGCTAATGGAAGATTCAGTTAATACATAATAAACATGAGTCACAATCATCCAATGAGATGAGAGATGAGGTTTAACTTCATAAAGACAAACACAACAATGACTCAGCATCACAAACTGCTGTGTCATTTAATGGAGCCATCTCAGTGACAGCAGCAGAACTCTGGACCTCTGGTCCGGTCTGGTGCAGAGGAAGAGAGCCGAGGCAGAGCTCGAGCTAATGAGGAGGTCCAATCTGTCAGCAGCTCTCAGCAGCAGCGGGCCGGGCCTTGATCCCACCTGCTCCAGCAGAGCTATGTGGTCACAGTGCTCGACAGCGCTGAGGAGGTCTGACATAGTTTGGACCAGAGAGGACGTGGAGGAGAGCGAGGCCGAGCGGAGAGCCCGGAGAGCTCAGCCAACTGAGGAACATCAAACACAGACAGGAAGTGAGAGACAACAGCTGATCATCCACAGCTGATCATCCACAGCTGATCATCCACAACTGATCGTCCACAGCTGATCACTCACAGCTGATCACTCACAGCTGATCGTCCACAACTGATCGTCCACAGCTGATCACTCACAGCTGATCATCCACAGCTGATCATCCACAGCTGATCATCCACAACTGATCGTCCACAGCTGATCATCCACAGCTGATCACTCACAGCTGATCATCCACAGCTGATCATCCACAGCTGATCATCCACAACTGATCGTCCACAGCTGATCATCTACAACTGATGTCCACAGCTGATCATCTACAACTGATCGTCCACAGCTGATCACTCACAGCTGATCATCTACAACTGATCGTCCACAGCTGATCACTCACAGCTGATCGTCCACAGCTGATCACTCACAGCTGATCGTCCACAGCTGATAATCGTCCCTTTATGTAGTGAACAGCTGATTGATGACGCCTCACACACTTCAGACTGAAAGTCTGATTAAATCAAAGGAGACATTTTAGACAGAAGCCACACCAAAATAAACAGTTAGCCTCCTCACACGCGCGCGCGCGCGCACACACACACACACACGTACGTCTGATGTGACTGCAGCTCATCGTGTTAGCTTCAATTTAACCCATCATGACACACACAGAACCTCCAGAACCGGAGAGAAGTTCTTGTTAGCAGCCATTTAAACCGACCTGAGGCAGCTAGCCGCAGAGCTAACTTAGCTCAGTCCAGATAAACGAACCGAGCCGACGAGCCTGAGCGCTACCCGAACTGTCCGGACGGTTTGATAACAGTGACAGTGACCTAAAGACATAA
>CM053981.1:27340159-27430159 GCA_028641955.1 Protonibea diacanthus
GAGTATTTCAGGAGTGTGTCAGGACCCTCTGATGTTTGAGGGTTTGATGGTTTCAGATTGTTTCAGTTGAATTAATTTGACAAACAATCAAAGTTAAATTTATTTTTTATTATTATTATTATTTTTTATTCGGGATTCTTTCATGATAATCGTGTAAAAATGTGATGATGTAACAGCCATGTGGTGACAATCAATCAGGGATCAAATGATCATTTAATGAGCTGATTAATTATCAAAACAGACATAATGAGCCTTAACGAGATCAAAGCAGGTCATTAAATAAACGATGAGTCAACAGTAAAATCACAGCCATGCATATGAGTCAGCAACACGTCATCTAACAACAGGCAGGAAACACAATACAGACGGTTGTCATGGAGAGACACACACACACACACACACACACACACACACACATACACACTCAGAAGTTTTCTTTGTAGAAGTTGAAGCCGAAGTTTTCACACTGAGCTTTGATGACTTTAGCGAGAGCCGGAGAGCCGCAATAAAACACGTGAACCTTCCCCTTCTTTTCCTCAGACACCTTCTGAAACACCTGAAACACAAAAACAACGTTTAAACAACATTTGAAAAACGTTTTAAAAACACAGAAATAAAACCAAAAACCTGAACATTTATGAACACGAATATCTTAGAGATTGATCGTCTTCATCACTGTTCGAAAACGCCGGGCTTGGCAGTCCTCCTCACCTTCCCCCACTCAGGTCGTCCCGGCTGGGTTCTGGTCCTCAGCCCGGTGATGGAGTCTCTCTTCTCCTTCTTGGCCAGAAGGTCCAGCGCCATCTGTAGGCCGATGGCCTTCATGTCATTCTTGCTGAGTGCTGACGTCATGTACATGTGCATCTCCAGGAAGCGACCTGAAGGACATCATAGTTGTGATCACCTGACTTTACCTGCCTTCATCGTTTATCGCACTCTTCCTCACCTTCAGGCTCCTCATCTGCCTGGTCCATCTCCAGTTTGGTTAGTAAACTGACAAACCACTCAAAGGACTTCTGGTCCCGGTTGATCCAGATGAAGTCAACCTGCAGGTCCAGAACAGACTCACCTGTATCAAACACGATCATTAAAGAACATTATGGAGGCTCCATGTGTTCCATGTGGTGCTGTCTTACTTTACGGAGCTTCATGTCTGAGTCTTTAATGTTCTCACACCACGAGTAGTTACAGTTCGGACAGTTCTGCTTCCTCCGGCGGTATCTGGATCAGAACCGTGTCACAAGTTAAGTTTGATCAGTCTGACACACAAGAACTTTAAAGTGAACAGTAAACTGCTGCCAAATATAGCTGCTGTGTGGAGCTAATGTCAGCTCCACACATTGGTTCTGGCTCTGGTATCTCACCGGTACATGATGCTCTGCAGGATGGAGGCGAATGGCGTGATGCCGATACCGGCGCCGATCAGAACCGCGTGCTCTGAGGCAAAGATCTGTCTGGTGGGAGTCCCGTATGGTCCATCAACGTAACACTGAACAGAACAGGATTATTCTGGTGACTGCAGTGTTTTAATCACCACTAGGTGTCGCCACACATTTCTCTTCTCACCTTGATGTTGCAGAATCGATGATTCTCTCCAAACTTTGCAGAAACCTGCAGAACCAAACGAAGCGTTTTAAAACTTTCCCCACAGTTTGGATAAATGTTAAAAGACAAACGTGTCGACCTCTCTGAGCGGAGGAACCTCGCCTCGCTCTGCCAGTCCCAGCTCATCTGAAGGAGGCACGTCTGGACCTTGAGATCCAGACGCCGATGCCGAGCATGACGCTGCATCAGACCGGGAGCTGCTCTGACGGTACATCATCAGCTCAATGGCGTCGTCCTTGTTCGAAGCGACTGCTCTGTTACGGTTTGTGGGGCTGAACAAGTCCTCCTGACAGGAAGTCACATGTAAGACAGGAAGTCACATGACATAATGTGTGTGTGTGTGTGTGTGTGTGTGTGTGTGTGTGTGTGTGTTGCACCTCGGCCTTCATCAGCTGCCGGTGGTTCCTCAGGCTCGTGGCAAGCCTCTTGGGGCTGACCGTCGGATTCTCAGGTTGTCTGAAGTTCTCGTACAGGCGGTTCGTCCACTGACCCATTGAGCGGATGTGAAGCCACAGAGATTCTGCAGGTCAAAGGTCACACCCCAACAAGTCATGTGACCTTCTGATCCAGACTCAGTGTGTTATGAAGCTGAACCTAACCGTGTCGCTGACTCTGGATCAGAACATTGTGAAGATAACCTGAACTGTGTTAATACTGCTGTCATGGTGTCAGGACAGGTGAGGCATACCTGACTGCTCGGGCGCGCTGCTGATGGTGAACGGATGCCACTCGTATTTGGCGATCAGCGGGATGTTGATGTAGACGTAATCTCCAGGTTTGAAATGGAAGAACTGAGGACGCTTGATCACCAGGTGAGTCACCTAAGCACAGACAAAGAACACCCACAGGTCCTGATCACATGTTTAACTCATTGCTTCAACTCATGTTGAAGGTGATTGGTTGGTTCGTCACCTTGGACGGCAGCAGGTTGACCTCCACGATATAAAGACCTCCCATACGAGAAACAGCGATTCCAACAATCTTCTCCAACAGGAAGACCAGACCGGGAACCACAAACCACTTCCAGAAGTTTGCACAGTGGACCATCAGCAGAGACCAGACCCAGATGTAGGACAGGTGAGACCAGTAGAACACCTGGAGGACAGACACAGGCTCAGCTGATGATGTGTCTGTCACTTTTCTAATAATCTGCTTCAGACACCAAAGGGAGCTGATCACACACATCACACCCTGCATGTAGACTGAAGACGCCACAGAGGTAGAAACGTGTTTATGAGTGACGATGGAGAAACAAACATGGAGGACTGGTGTCAGCTGAGCCTGAAGGCAAAGCTCTTATCTTCAGGTCTACTGAAGCTCCAACCCTCACTGATGGTCATGAACTTTGGTTCTGATCCAAACAATGAGAGTTTTCTCCCCTGCTGTCAGCTTCAGAGACACGGTGAGGAGCATCCCGAGGCAGCTGCTGAGGTGGTTCTGGATGGATGGATGGATGGATGGATGTTAGCATGATGTTAGCATGTCTTACTTCAAAATGTCCGCTGCGTCGTACAAAAGTGCTGGAGCAGAGCACCATGAGGCAGATCATGACCTGCAGGACGACCCCGGTCACCGAGGCCGTCCCCTTCACCCAGCCGATGCCCGGCCTCGTGGTCAGCAGGTACTCCCACAGACTGAAGCCACTGATGTTCGACATCTGTGCTGCAACACAAAGAGGACGCAGAGAGACTCAAAAACACAGTGACATCTTCACGTTCATCCCTCCAACACAGAATAGAAGTAGAAGAATAGAAGTTCTTGAAGTCTTATAAGTCAGACTGGACCGCCTGAGGAACCTTTATGTCACTAAAGTTCACTGTTATACCGCCACCATCAGGCCACAGAGAGAAAACTATAATCTACAGAGTTTGTACCGAAGTTGAAGACGTGAGCGGTGGTGTGAACCAGTGTGTAGAAGAGGATGGCGTAGCCGACTATCTGATGCAGCAAGATGTTCTGGTCCAGAGGCAAGACCCGGACCACCCACGTGGCCCTGAGCCAAGTTAGACAGCGACGCAGCATCAGCACCTGGAGACAAACATCAGCCATAAAACATCCACGTTCTTCATGATTACATGGACCGAATGTTGACCAATCCAGCTCCTCCAGAAAACTTCTCCTTTGTTTTAGAGAGCCCGATTGATCAACCTGGTTTTGTTCCACAGAAACATGATTATCAGACATCCCCGGGTCGTACCATGATGAAGGTGCAGTTGAAGTTGAGACACTGTCCACAGCCTTTGGCCACCATGTACCAGGCACCTCCATGACTGTGCTGTAGCATGGCCCCGATGAAGAGCAGCAGGCTGAGGCAGGCGTACAAACACAGGAAGAGAAGCTTCCTGCTGTTATTGTGCCAGTACGCCCGAGTCAGGTACCGAGGAGCGTGACGCTTCTTCTCATCCAGGTCAGGAGGCTTCAACCAGTTAGCAGCACTGAGGAGAGGATGGAGGAGAGGATGAAGGATGAAGAAGAGGATGAAGGAGAGGATGAAGGAGAGGATGGAGGAGAGGATGAAGGATGAAGAAGAGGATGAAGGAGAGGATGAAGGAGAGGATGAAGGATGAAGAAGAGGATGAAGGAGAGGATGAAGGATGAAGGAGAGGATGAAGAAGAAGATGAAGGATGAAGGAGAGGATGAAGGAGAGGATGGAGGATGGAGGAGAGGATGAAGGAGGGGATGAAGGATGAAGGAGAGGATGAAGGAGATGATGAAAAAGAGGATGAAGGAGAGGATGGAGGATGAAGAAGAGAATGAAGGAGAGGATGAAGAAGAGGATGAAGGAGAGGATGAAGCATGAAGGAGAGGATGAAGGATGAAGAAGAGGATGAAGGAGAGGATGAAGGATGAAGGATGAAGGAGAGGATGAAGGAGAGGATGAAGGATGAAGAAGAGGATGAAGGAGAGGATGAAGGAGATGATGAAGAAGATGATGAAAGAGAGGATGGAGGATGAAGTAGAGGATGAAGGATGAAGAAGAGGATGAAGGATGAAGAAGAGGATGAAGAAGAGGATGAAGGAGAGGATGGAGGAGAGGATGAAGGAGAGGATGAAGGATGAAGAAGAGGATGAAGGAGAGGATGAAGGAGAGGATGGAGGATGAAGGAGATGATGAAGGAGAGGATGAAGCATGAAGAAGAGGATCAAGGAGAGGATAGAGGATGAAGAGGATGAAGGAGAGGATGAAGAAGAGGATGAAGGATGGAGGAGAGTCTTAAAGTAAACAGGAAACAGGAAGTGTTCTCTGACCTGATAGTGAGGTTCTCCATCACCTCGGGGAACGTCTCCAGTTCGGCCTTCAGCTCTTCGAATGTGATGGCGCCACTGTTGTCTTTATCGGCCGACTCGAACAGCGCCAGCGTCAAGTCGTCCAGCTTCTCCTCCGGCAGAGAGATGGCGCTCTCACGGAGACACGACTTCAAAACTGTTCGCAGCTCGTCCGGATCGATGGAGCCGCTGCCTGAAAGACAACAGCCAAACATGGCCGACCAGACAGGCTGTTTGACACCTCTGACAGTTCATTAAAACATGAAAGACTGTGTGTGTGTGTTTGTGTGTGTGTGTTGGATCACTTACCGTCCACGTCGTACACCTGGAACAGGAACCGCAGTTTGTCCGTCTCGCTGCCGTGGATCAGGAGGTCGAGAGCTTTGAGCAGCTCGTCCAGACTGATGGAGGCGCTGCCGTCTGAGTCGAAGAGCGCGAAGAACCGCTCAGCGAAGAACGACTGCACACACACAACACACACATTAGAACACACATTAGAACACACAACACACACATTAGAACACACATTAGAACACACAACACACACATTAGAACACACATTAGAACACACACATTAGAACACACACATTAAAACACACATTAGAACACACACATTAGAACACACATTAGAACACACACATTAGAACACACATTAGAACACACACATTAGAACACACACATTAAAACACACATTAGAACACACACATTAGAACACACATTAGAACACACACATTAGAACACACATTAGAACACACACATTAGAACACACACATTAAAACACACATTAGAACACACACATTAGAACACACATTAGAACACACACATTAGAACACACATTAGAACACACACATTAGAACACACACATTAAAACACACATTAGAACACACACATTAGAACACACATTAGAACACACACATTAGAACACACATTAGAACACACACATTAGAACACACACATTAAAACACACATTAGAACACACACATTAGAACACACATTAGAACACACACATTAGAACACACATTAGAACACACACATTAGAACACACACATTAAAACACACATTAGAACACACACATTAGAACACACATTAGAACACACACATTAGAACACACATTAGAACACACACATTAGAACACACACATTAAAACACACATTAGAACACACACATTAGAACACACATTAGAACACACACATTAGAACACACATTAGAACACACACATTAGAACACACACATTAGAACACACATTAGAACACACACATTAGAACACACATTAGAACACACACATTAGAACACACACATTAGAACACACATTAGAACACACACATTAGAACACACATTAGAACACACACATTAGAACACACACATTAGAACACACATTAGAACACACACATTAGAACACACATTAGAACACACACATTAGAACACACACATTAGAACACACATTAGAACACACACATTAGAACACACATTAGAACACACACATTAGAACACACACATTAGAACACACATTAGAACACACACATTAGAACACACATTAGAACACACACATTAGAACACACACATTAGAACACACATTAGAACACACACATTAGAACACACATTAGAACACACACATTAGAACACACACATTAGAACACACATTAGAACACACACATTAGAACACACATTAGAACACACACATTAGAACACACACATTAGAACACACATTAGAACACACACATTAGAACACACATTAGAACACACACATTAGAACACACACATTAGAACACACGTCATAAATCACAGTTTTTGTTTTTTTTTTTACTTCATTTCAGATGAAAATACATGAAGCTGATGATACTTTTAGACTGCAGTATTGACACTTTGAGTACTTTTACTCTAAAGTATTTTGAAGTACTGTGAGTACTTCCCCACCTCTTTGACTTTGAGGGCGGTCTTGAACTCATCAAGGTCGATCTCCTTGTCTTCCCCGGCGATGCTCTCAAACTGTTTGGTGACCCACTCCAGCCAACGAGCGTCTTCGTCCAGACTCATGGTGACCGTCTGTGCTGCTGCTGGACCACACAAACCTTAAAACAACGCAACAACAACGCAACAACACAACAGCAACACAACAACAACACAACAACAACACAACAACAACTCAACAAAAACAACACAACAGAGTCTGTAAGAGTGGCTTGTGCAATTTGGTTTGTGCATGTGCGGGTCAGTGTCCGCGCAAAAAAACATTTGTTTATTGTCTCGGGTAGTTTTTATTGGTTTCCATGGAAACGCGGTAAATGTTGCTGCAGTGTGTCACCAGTTGTCTCTGTGTAGGAATACAGCAGGACTTCAGCTGTTCATGAAGGTTGGACATTCAAGCCTCACAGGACTGGTGAGGACTGATTCACAGTCTGTGGCGTTCCTCAGGGATCTGTCCTTTGTCCTGTAACGTTCTCTGTATTTCAACATTTCACAGACACATGTCGTATAAATCAGCATTTATACCCCCACTGTGCTAAATAGACTGCTGTTGGACTAGTCAGTAATATTAGCTGCTGCTGTGTCTGCTGTTGGTGACCTGGTTGATGTTTGGCTGTTAGCAAAGCTGTCGACTCGCTAGTTTGTGATCAGAAGTAATGTAATCAGAGTAAATACTCGAGTACAGCTGAGCATAGTTACACAGTGGGATTACACTCTGACACTGGAGACAACAAACAAACACTGGTTTATAGTGATGCTAGTTTAATGTCCACAGTAAAGAATCTTGCTTTCGATCAGGATTTGTCCTTTAATGTCCACATAAAACAAATTTCGAGGACTGCTTTCTTCCATTTACGTAACATCATACGTAAAAAACTCTTGCAAACCAAATCGCACTGTGTACAGTAAACTGCTGTACACCAACTGTTTACACTGTATACATATTTTATTTTTGATAGACCTCACTGTTCTGTACTGTTCTTCTGTACTGTAAATTCTGTCTATACTGCCATATTGCCATACTGATACTGTTCCATATTTATACTATTTATATCGTCACTGTCTTTTTTGGATGTCTTTTAGCTTGTATATATATTTTATATTTTTAAATCTTGTACTTATATTATATTATATATATTATATTTCATGTGTATTGCTGTTTGCACCGGGGATAAGAGGGAAATGCAATTTCAATTTTCTGTATGTCCTGTACATATGGCAGCACTGATAATAAAGTTGACTTGACTTGAACAAGTGTTAAATAAATATTTCCACACAGAGCAGAAACTCAGCAGATCGTCCATTTTATATATAAATAACAAAAACCTGAACTCTTAAAACCTTAAAACCTGTTTCAGGTTGTTTTTTAGTTTTGAAGTGAAGTGAAGAAAACTTAATTTTCTTCAACATTAGAGTCAGAATAAATGTCAGAGTAATCAATATGTTGATCGATTCATTGGATCTATAAAACATCAGTAAAAAACACGTCACAGCGTCCTCAAGTAAAATGTGACGTCATTAAACCTGAATATTAAATTCACTGAAAACATCAAATGATTTGAAACAAACTGATGATTCAAATATTTGCAGATTAATTTAGTTTCAATCACAAATAAACAAATTAAATGGGTCAGTTTTACCTTCTGCAGTGAAACCTGCTGCGTCCTGAGTTTGATGTTTCTGTCGGCTCCTCTCCTCCTCCTCCTCCTCCTCCAGTTGGTGTCAGCTGCTTCTGACAGACCACCGCCCACCGAGCTGCAGCCGCAGAGACAACGTGAGAAATAAAAAAGAAACAGGACGACGATGAGGAGTGAATGAAGAAACATTTAACTAAAATCCACAATTATTGAAGTTTCAGGTTCATTTGTCATGAGGATCAACGATGGATGAGAGGAAGCGTCAGTTCAACATGACGAGAAACAAAGAAAAAAGTCAAAGAAAAAAACTCAAATATTAACATAAAATACACTGAAACAGAAGATGAGAAATATGTTGAAGTATCTGTATGAAGATGTGAACATTTTATATAAATATAATATGAATTAATCTGCTGATTATTTAAACAATGAAATGTGAAACTTAAACATCGACTGAAATTATAAATGTTTGATTGTGTGTTTAAGACAAAACATGTCGAGCTGACTGACCATGTGAACTCAAAGCTGAAGTTTCTCATCTGGAGATGAAAAGTTCTGCAGATGAAAGTTTCAGAAGTTTTCAGGGTGTAAATTTGTTTGGTTCAGAGAAAAGCTGCAGAGCTTCATGGTGTCATGGATGATCCTGTTATCTGAGATATAGTGAGGCAGAAATCAAGCTGATAATAATACTGATGACAAACGAGTAAAGCTGCTGTTAATCTTTAGTCCACTGATTAATTACTGCAGTTGATGTCTGCTGTTAATGAACACTTCAGGTGATTTTAAAGGACAGATACAGTTTGTAATAAAACATCAGTCACATGTTGAAAGTTCAGAACAGAACTCAAAGTTTCATTTGACACGTTTGATCCAGATGAAACCAAACAGAACATGCTGATCAGCTGTTTCCAGTCTTTATGCTAAGCTAAGCTAAGCAGCTACATAACATGAATGAAAACATTGAATTTATTCGTATTGAAACCATTTTAAAAAAGCAGCTTCATGAAGTTTAACATGGAAAATATAGAAAACTCTTTATTAGAGCTCAGTATAAAACATCAACATAAGGCACGAGTCGTACAAACACAAACACACTGACATTACAAATCAAACTGCTGCTCGTCAACCTGAGTCATTAAATATTAAATGAAATCACTAACGAGTCTCTGCTGCCTGAAAACATCAACACACACAAACACACATGAACACCCACTAACACACACTAACAAACACACTGCAGATATTTCATAAACAACATTTACACTGAAAACAGATTCACATCCACGCAGCGCACAAACAACACGACTTTCATTTATCTGGACTTTTATTTTGTTTACAGACTGAGACAGGAAGTCACTTCACTTCCATCAGAGTCCATCAGAGTCCATCAGAGACCATCAGAGACCATCAGAGTCCATCAGAGTCCATCCTGACCAGTCCGACCACTTCAGCGTAGTCCTGAAGGTCTTTATGACTCTGAGATCTGGACTCAGTCCTGACACACTCTGCCTCACATGTTCTACTGTTTGTTGCCTCATGTTGATGGAAGCAGAGAGGTGACCTGGGTCTGCTCCTGGTCCAGGTCCTGGTCCTCCATGATGGCCTGCAGAGCGTCCAGTCCCTCCACAGACACAGTCAGACTGCCGATCACCTCGCTGCTGTCCTCCACGTCCACAACTGCAAGAAACAGACGGACACTGAACGCCACACTGTGTGTGTGTGTGTGTGTGTGTGTGTGTGTGTGTGTGTTGGTTTGTCCACTATATATGAGGACATGAGCGTACATGTCAAATTCTGAGGACACAGTCTGTTTGTCAAGACATGTATATATGTGTGTATATATGTGTGTATATATGTGTATATATGTGTGTATATATGTGTGTATATATGTGTTTATGTATCAGTACCGTCCAGATTGGTCTCGGTCAGGTCTCGTCGTCTCTCCAGGATCTCGTTGATCCTCATGAAGGCCACGCCGACGTCCTCACACTCTTTCTCCTGCTCCTCTTCCTCCGGAGGCTCGCTGACCACAGTGAACCGGATCCTGTCCAACAACATCCAGGTGAATATTTGTTAATATTTGTTTGTTACAAAGTGCTTTGATAGACAAGCATGAACAAAACAGGCAAAATAAGAAGAACCAACAATATTTAGAAGACAATAAAAAACAATTCAAAAAAAGAAAAAAAAATAAAGTTAAGAAATGCATAAATTACATAAACAGCCACATAACAAAAATAAAATAAAATAAAACAGTTGAATCACTTCTTTCTCAGTTTAATGCTTAAATATGTAAATGAGTCGTTACCTGAAGTAACTTTGATCTACACACAGACAAAGTGAAGTCTTTAGAGCAAACACGACGAGTCACTGAACAGAAACTAAATGTCTATAATATTATAGACCTAACATATATAAATAACGTATAATATTATATAGATAATACAGAACCATGGTAACATTTATTGAGTTTTATTGTCGCATGATAAAAAATTAATATTGGGAGGAACCGTTCAGACCACGATCACCTGGGCCAGAACCACAACACACTGAATTCTGGATCTCATCTGGTTCTCCAAGTGCTCCAAGAGCAGCTGAGAGGTCTGGACCTCCTCGTTTAACCATGACCCAGGCCAGAGTCAGAGGACCTTTGTCCAGTACAGAACATGTCTGCAGTAATAGATTACCTTTGCATATATAGATGATATACAATATTAAGTTTTGTTCTGTGATGGTTTAACCAGTCAGTTCTGGTTCTGACCCGTAACATCTGTCTCGTGTCCTCACCTTTCCATTTGAGGGTTTCGTCCCTGCAGCACTCTCCTCAGCAGCTGCCGCCTCGCTGCGTTATTCTCTGCGTCCACGGGAACGACTGCAAGGTCAGAACAACAGAACATCATGACATCATCAGAACGTCGTCAACTTCTGTGTGGACTGCAATGTCCCAGCTCGGACTGTCACCTGTTATGCCAACAACAAACCTTGGATCACCAAGCACATTAAGGCCATCCTTAATGAAAAGAAGAGGGCGTTCAGAGACAGCAGCCGTGACGAGGTGAGGAGAGTGCAGGTGGTACTCAAACTCAAAATCAGGGAGGCTAAAGACAATTATGGGAGAAAGCTGGAGAATAAACTCCAGCAAAACAATATGAGGGATGTGTGGAGTGGCATGAGAACCATCACCGGGCTCCAGAAGACTGGCAGCACAGGGCTGGAGGGACGGGTGGACTGGGCCAATGAACTGAACCTATTTTTCAATAGGTTTGATACTGCGGCCCCTGCCCCACAAGACTCTGCTACTGGCTGCCCAAAAACTACTACCACTCTTCCTCCCCTTTCTCCTCCTCCTTACAGACCCCTTGTCTGCCCCTCACCACATCAATTAACAACCACCTACCTCTCCCCCCTGCATCATGTCCCCCACTACCTGAGGACCTCATCCCTCCCCCCACTGTCACCTCTACAGTCCTTCACACCTGACCTATATATATATTCCTGCCCTGGCGACGCAACGCGGTTGGGGCGCACCGAGGACAGTCCGCCTCCGGTCGACAGTCGTGCCGGGGGCCAACCCCTGGAGTGGGCACAGCGAGCGAGGAAATGCGTGGTGTGGGATCCTCCCACAGTGAAAAACTGGAGGGACTGATAATAGATTACCTTTGCTGTAGTTGTAGTTGATGTTCTGGCCCCGGCCCGGTTTGGGCAGAGACAACGGCGTCTCCTCGGTGGGCAAGTCCAGCAGAGAGTACTCCACAAACAGACGGACCACGCTGCTGTCACGTGCCACACGAGAACCCGGCCTCAGTCTCAGAGACTGGATCTCCACACGGACCCGGTCCGAGGGCTGAGGATGACATGGATCAGAACCAACATCGTTATGAACGTCATTATGATGATAAATACAGCATGAAGTCTTTCTGAGAACAGAACTGAGAAGTCTTTCCCGCGTGTCATTCCCCATCTCTCTCCCCACATTTCCTGTCTCTCTCAGCTGTCTCTCTGTCAATAAAGATTGGAAAAAGCCAAAAAATAATCTTAAAAAAAAGATATATCTATTACAGTTAGTTATAGTTAATGTTAGTTGCTGTTAGTAATAATTAATTATAGTTATTTATTTTTTCACTTCAGATCAGTTTTGAGGTCAAGCAAACAGTTTGATAAAAACATTTATAGTGTTTCAGTTTGTTGATCAATATATCAATCAATAAACACAGATATCTGTAGATATTTCTTTTTTTTTAAGTTTTTTTTTTTGGCCTTTTAAACTTTATTTTGATAGAGACAGCTGAAGAGTGACAGGAATGTGGAGAGAGAGAGAGATATGGGAATGACATGCGGGAAAGAGCCACAGATCGGATTCGAACCCTGGGCTTCTGCAGCGAGGACTGAACCTTTGAACGCGGGGTGGCTGCTAAAATCTGTAGATATTTCTGATGGAATAGTTGGCCGTGATAGATTTATTTTGATTTCAGACACAAATTTGTTTTCGTGAAATCACTCTGAGGAAAGACGACAGGACGCCCCGATCAATAACAGAGCTGCTGTTTCGAACCACACACACACACAGATGCACACCTATTAATTATATATTTATATTCTGATCTACTGATCGGTGTGTGTGTGGAGGTACATCATTTCATTACATCTCATTTATTAAAGAAAATACCTGTCAGGTTCATCGATAATATTATTAGAATGTTACTGTAACGTTATTGTTCTGTGTTTGTGTTGACGGGCTGGACTTTGTCTACCAAGTAAAAACAGAATCAGAACTTCAGATCATCGAGTCGGATCGACTTCCTGCTCTTCTGAAAAAAATCAAACTGAAAACAAAAATAAACCGACGATCAAACTCTGCTCGATAACAACACACCGATCCAAGCTTGCTTCGAAGTTTCCTCTCAGGTGTGAGCAGGTTAACACTGACCTTCCTGGCGACCGCCTGTCCATGAACGATGCAGTCATCGCTGTCAGACTGAGTGGATTCACTGCCATCGTCTTTGGCTGCCGAGGCGTCGACGTCTGGAGGAAAACACAGAGAACATGTTTAAGAAGGAAGCTAACAGAGACGTTCAACATTTATGAAGCATCATCGACAGACTCATTTAATATTTATGTCAGCTCAGGAAACATTGGCACCTGTGAGATCAGAGCAGGATGTAAGAACATCTGACAGTTCACAGAGATTAAAACTTCATATAATATTAAGTAAAAATACTATACTATAATATAGTAAGTAATATTCACATCATTAATATTCATGTGTCTGTACCTTCGATGATTTCAGAGATTTCAGAGTCGTCAGACTGAGAGCTGACCGGGATCAGCTGACCTTCAGAGAAGTGAGACTCTTCATCCTCCTCTTCTTCTTCTGTGGTTCTCTGAGGCGATGGAGCTGAAACATGCTGATTCAAACAGACAGAGAGACTGATTAATGACTAATGAGTCATCCTGAGTAAAGTGAAGTGAAGACAGGTTCAGGTTTACCTGTACAGGTGATGATGTCTGTCTCTTCTTTGTTGAGTTCGACTCGTCGACCTGAAACACAGATACAACATCAGCTGATTTGAACTTGGACCTGTTGGACCTAGTACATTTGTTGGACTCACCTGCTGTGTGTCTGCAGCTGTCGGGTCGATGAATGTGACTTTTTTGGTGGCCGGTCCGTCCTTCACCTTCACCTGAGGTTGATGTCTGAGCTTCGGCAGCCGAGCCTGAGACAGAACATCAGATCAGTGATCACTCAGCATTCATCTATCTTTGTATTGATTGGTTGACTGATCTCCTGACCTTAGACACAGAAGCTTCAGGAACCGAGGTGGACAGTTGATGAAGGTCCCAGGCCTCCTCCTCCTTCTCTTTCTCCTCCTCCTGCAGCGTCTCATCAGTCTCTCCATCTTTCTTCTCATCCTCTTTCAGGATGACTTTGGGCTCTTCTACAGTCATGATGGAGCCTGACAGAGGGCGGTAAGTGAACCTCCACCTCAGCGTCACTTCAATGTGACCAGCAGGAAGTCCAGAAGGGTCAGAGAGCTTGAACACACCTGAAGGACAAACACCATCACAGTCAGGACGTCAGTTTAACATTTGAACCATTGAACCACTGAACCACTGTACAATTAAACCACTGAACCGTCCAGGACCAGGCGGCCTGACACCGACCCCCCGATAAGCCTCACCAGAGATCTCCCGGTCCTGGGCCAGCAGCAGCAGGGGCACTCGGGCCTTCCCCATGTACTCGTCCATCTGCTCCTCTTTGTCATCAAACACGTAGAACTGAAGGACCTCGGACTTCAGGTACTGGTCCACGTCTGCTTCCATGGGGACGGAGTAGGACTTGAGGTCGTTGAAGTGGGGGTCGCAGGAGTCGTGGACGGTGGCAGTTGGGTAGTCGGGGAAGTTGGAGAACTTGTAGACCACGTAGGGGCTTGGCTGATGGGAGCTTCTGGACCGTAAGTCTCTGCAGCATCGGACCACAATGTCGAGCTGGTTCAGGCTGCTGCTGCCGGGCGACTGAGAGGAAACCATGGAGGAACAGGAGGTTTCAGGAGGTACTGTGGTCAGTATGATGTCAATAACACTGACAGAAATAATCTTTGCTGTAATAAACGGTGCTGATACCTGGGTGTCCTGGTTCAGAGCCGTCTGGACGGAGCCTACGGCCTTCACCTTGTCTCTGAACAGACGGATGGTCTCGGTCATGGGGATCTTGAACTGCAACCAGTAATCCACCGAGCCGAAGGAGCGAACCTCATCAGAGGTACCTGAGAACAAAGACCACAGGTCGGTCCATGATACATGACACGGTGCTCTGGTCAAACAGGATATGAACTGGTTATGCCGTCTGTCAGCCTCACTCACCGATCAGTGGTATTGTCCCGTGAACTTTCCCGTCCTGCTCGAGCAGCTGCTGCAGTGCAACCTGACCTGAGGCCAGAGTCCTCCAGTCCAGACCAATGGCTTGATGCAGCTCCACGGTGACTGAGCACCTGTGCAGGTAGTCCAGGAAATGGTCGTCCATGCTCACCACATACTTGGATGTGAACCCATACTTGGGTTTGTGGCCCGTCGCCACCGGCGTGGAGTGCAGCTCAAACAGATAGAAGGAGTAGGTGAAGAAGGTGGATGGGTCACCGTCACCCAGAACCTCCAGGGCGGGCAAAGACAGGGCGGCGCCGACGATCTGAAGCTCAAGGAGGTTCTCGCCACGCTCAAGGCAAAGACTCTCATCAAGCTCTTCGGCCTTGTCTTCAGCAGTGGCGTCCAGTTTGAAGACATAGGATTTGGTGCCGTAGGCGATGTCTTTGAGCTGAGCTGAGGAGCAGCGACAGGAAACAGGAAGTCAAAGATGAAGGAGATTTATAGAGATGTTCAGCTTATTGGCTCTGCTTCCTGTTCAGAATGTTGCTTTCAGAATAAAAGCTGGTGAGGTGAGGTGGTGGATCTCCTCATTGTGATACTTGATTTAAAGATGTCTGCTGGATCGATAAAGAAATTATAATAATAAATAAATACCTTCCAGTTTCTTGATCTTGGCTGCCCTTGTGTCCAACAGTTGTGCCTGATGCTCCAGCTTCTGCTCATACTCGACTCTGTCAGCGTCCATCTTCCTCATCACGGCCTCCAGCTCCGCCTCAGGAGAAAAGACAGACTAAGACTTCATCATAGACATAAATAAACACTGACTGAGACTGAAGAGTCTGAGGATCACAGCAAGACGTAGCACCACAGGAGAGAAGTTTGGTCTGTAAATAATCTGCATAAAAAACTGAACAAAAAAAAACAAACAAACAAAAAAAAGTTTAAAGATGTAAAGCTGGTCTACGGCCAGCCATTCTGCAGCCAGCTGGTCTACAGGTGACCCCCTTCACCTTGTAGTCTTTGCAGATCTTGGTCTCCATGCTCAGGATGTTTCTGGTCTTCTGCAGCTCCTGGATGGTTTCAGCATGAGCAGCTCGCAGCTCGCGGACACTACTTTCTCCGTCTTCCACCTCCTTCAGGAACAGCAAGTCTCCATTCTTCTGGGACCTCCTCGTCTGTGGAGGAGAAAGAGAGTGAGAGGAGAAGAAGGAGGAGAACAAGGAGAAGCATGAGGAGGAGGAGAAGAATGAGTTTTACCATAAATGTATGAACACGGACAGACAATAAAAGTCTTGCTGAGTCTGGATCATCTCAGGTGTGACAGTCTCACCTTAATGAGCAGCAGAGCTTCAGTGAGTTCAGCCACGTCGTACTCGTTCTCCTTTAAATAACAAACATCAGCTCATCACACTTTATTCATACATATGTGTGTTAACAGTCAGGACTGGTCTTACAGTCATAAAGACTCACCCGGCTATAGAACTTCAGTCTGTCATTGAGCTCGTCGAGCTGCTGTTTCTGCTCCAGAAACTGAATCTGAAGTTTTTTGTTTTCTTCTGTCAGTTTCTCACTCTGATCTGAAAAATAATAAAAATAAATAAATAATTCACAGATTTAAATGATTAAGGATGAATCAGGAATCATCAGGATGAATCAGGAATCGTCAGGATCAGGAGGAGAAGCACTGACCTCTCTCAGCTTTGATCTTATCCAGGATTTCATTTTTGTCAACGAGGTCGGCCTTCAGCGCCATTTCTAACTGGACGATCTGTAACTTCAGCTGCTGCTCCTGGATCTGCCATCTCTGCTGCCGAGACACGTCCAAGGCGCTGAGACACAAAGACATGTGACTGTTAGGGACAGAGGAGTCCACAGAGAGACGAGTCAGAGTCCACAGAGAGACAGACGAGTCCACAGAGAGACAAGTCAGAGTCCACAGAGAGACAGACGAGTCCACAGAGAGACAGACGAGTCCACAGAGAGACGAGTCAGAGTCCACAGAGAGACAGACGAGTCCACAGAGACAGATAAGTCAGAGTCCACAGAGAGACAGACGAGTCCACAGAGACAGATAAGTCAGAGTCCACAGAGAGACAGACGAGTCCACAGAGAGACAGACGAGTCCACAGAGAGACAGATGAGTCCACAGAGAGACGAGTCAGAGTCCACAGAGAGACGAGTCAGAGTCCACAGAGAGACAGACGAGTCCACAGAGAGACAGATGAGTCCACAGAGAGACAGACGAGTCAGAGTCCACAGAGAGACAGACAAGTCCACAGAGACAAATGAGTCAGAGTCCACAGAGAGACAGACGAGTCACAGTGTCCACGTCCAGATGTAGTTTGCTGATTGCGGCCCCCTCACCTCACCCTAACCTAACATCTCCTGTAGAAACACGGAGGTTCAACATGGCAGACTCGTCATTGTGAGGTCATAGAGACTCATCAATTATTCATCTGACACTCACGCATGTTAATGAAGTCTCACCTGTTCACTAGCTTCTCATTGGTCTCCTTCAGCAGATCTCTCTCCTGTTCCAGCTCACTGATTCGCTCCTGAAGCTGCAAAGATAACATGTCATCACACTCTTTATTACATCATATGATGAAGGAGGAGGAGGAAGAAGAGGAAGAGGAGGAGGTGGAGAAGGAAGAGTCTGTGCTCTGTCTGTAGTCTGTCTGCACTCTGTCTGCGCTCTGTCTGTAGTCTGTCTGTAGCCTGTCTGCGCTTTGTCTGTAGCCTGTCGGCACTCTGTCTGTAGCCTGTCTGTGGTCTGTCTGTGCTCTGTCTGTAGTCTGTCTGCGGTCTGTCTGTGCTCTGTCTGTAGTCTGTCTGCGGTCTGTCTGTAGCCTGTCGGCGCTCTGTCTGTAGTCTGTCTGCGCTCTGTCTGTAGTCTGTCTGTAGCCTGTCTGCGCTCTGTCTGTAGCCTGTCTGTAGTCTGTCTGCGCTCTGTCTGTAGTCTGTCTGCGCTCTGTCTGTAGCCTGTCTGCGCTCTGTCTGTCGTCTGTCTGCGCTCTGTCTGTAGTCTGTCTGCGCTCTGTCTGTGGTCTGTCTGCGCTCTGTCTGTAGCCTGTCTGCGCTCTGTCTGCGGTCTGTCTGTGGTCTGTCTGCGGTCTGTGTGCGCTCTGTCTGTAGTCTGTGTGCGCTCTGTCTGTAGTCTGTGTGCGCTCTGTCTGTAGCCTGTCTGTGGTCTGTCTGTAGCCTGCCTGCGGTCTGTCTGTAGCCTGTCTGCGCTCTGTCTGTAATCTGTCTGCGCTCTGTCTGTAATCTGTCTGCGCTCTGTCTGTAGTCTGTCTACACTCTGTCTGTGGTCTGTCTGCGCTCTGTCTATAGTCTGTCTGCGCTCTGTCTGTAATCTGTCTGCGCTCTGTCTGTAGTCTGTCTACACTCTGTCTGTGGTCTGTCTGCGCTCTGTCTGTAGCCTGTCTGCGCTCTGTCTATAGTCTGTCTGCGCTCTGTCTGCGCTCTGTCTGTAGTCTGTCTGCGCTCTGTCTGTAGTCGGTCTGCGCTCTGTCTGTAGTCTGTCTGTATGTCACCTGCTCCATCTTCATGTTGGTGATGGTGGAGCTCTGCAGACGTCTCTCTAGGTCCAAACTTTTCATCCTCTCGTCTCTGAGCTGAGCTGACAGCTCGTCCACCTTCATCATGGCAGCGTCATGGCTGACCTTCAGCGTGCTCTGACTCTGACACACACACACACACACACACACACACACACACACACACAGTGAGCAGAGCAGCGAGGACAGCAGAGGTTCAGGTGGACTATGTACAGATTGGTGTCTCACCTCCTGCAGCTGGAGGAATCTCCCCTCCAGCTCGGTCACAGCGTTCGAGCGGTCGGCCAGCTGCTTCTGAAGTTTGATCATTGTCACGTTACCGCTGACGTGTGACCTGACAGCAAACACGCGTGTTACAGAGAGTCATGTGTTTACATCACGTGTACATACAGACTGTATGTGAACAACCATGATCAATAGTTCTGCTGTAGATGCCACAGAGAAGTGTGTGTGTTTCTATGGAGATACTCTAGAAGACACACAGTTCTGACCTCAGTTTGTTGGTTCTGACCTCAGTTTGTTGGTCTGCTGCTGTCGGATCTGCAGCAGTCTCTCCTCGTAGTCGGCCTCCTTCTTCCTCAGCTCGTCTCTCAGCAGCTCGTTGGCTCCATCCATCTCCTCCATGTGGCTCTGCTGGAGCTCAATCACGTTCTCACTGCAAACAGGAAGCTAACCAATTAGCTTACTGCTAAAATAGAACTACAAATATGGCAGCTTTGACTACAAAAAGCCTCTGTGACTGGAGGGTCTGAGTCAGAAGGTCTCTGTTGGTGTCAGTTGGTCTCAGAAGGTCTCTGTCGGCCCTTGAATGTATCTGAAGGTCTCTGTTGGTCTCTGTTGGCCCCTGAAGGTCTCTGTTGGTCTGACGGTGAAGGTGCAGCACTCACAGGTTACGGATCTCAGTCCTAGCCTCCTCTAGCAGGTTGTGTCCAAATCGAGGCAAGAGGCCTGTTGGAGGTCTCCCTCCTCCCTCCAGACTCCTCGTACCTGACAGAGACGTTTGAAGAGTTTCAGTCTGTTAGTCTGAGACCTGTGACCTGTGACATGTGACATGTGACCGGCGATGTGTGACATGTGACCTGTGACATGTGACATGTGACCGGCGATGTGTGACATGTGACCTGTGACATGTGACATGTGACTGGCGACGTGTGACCTGTGACCGGCAACGTATGACTGGCGACGTGTGACCTGTGACGTATGACCTGTGACATGTGACTGGCGACGTGTGACATGTGACCTGTGACCGGCGACGTATGACTGGCGACGTGTGACCTGTGACGTATGACCGGTGACGTGTGACATGTGACATGGGACCTGTGACGTGACCGGTGACCTGTGACGTGTGACATGTGACGTATGACCTGTGACATGTGACGTATGACCTGTGACATGTGACCTGTGACATATGACCTGTGACATGTGACCTGTGACGTATGACCTGTGACGTATGACCAGTGACCTGTGACGTATGACCTGTGACATGTGACGTATGACCAGTGACCTGTGACGTATGACCTGTGACCTGTGACGTATGACCAGTGACCTGTGACGTATGACCTGTGACGTGTGACGTATGACCTGTGACATATGACCTGTGACGTATGACCAGTGACCTGTGACGTATGACCTGTGACCGGCGACGTGTGACATGTGACCTGTGACATGTGACTGGCGACGTGTGACATACTCTTTGGTCGGCCCGGTGATGGGGATGAGGTGTCGTCTCGCAGCTTCTTTAACCCGGAGTTGACTCGTGATTGGACGTGGCCGTACGGCGCAGGCCTCCTGCTCTGTGAGTTGATGAGCTGCTGTTTGGCCACGAGGAGGCGCTGTTTCAGCCCCTCGTTCTCCGACTGCAGCGCCCGAACTTTCTCCTGCAGCTCCTCCATCACCTCCTCCATCTCCACATCACGAACACGGGACACCGGCTGACCTCCACCCGCCGCCAGCTGCTCCATGCGACGACGGTCCTTCACCAACCTCATCAGCTTAGTGCCCAGCCTGAGGAGGAGGAGAAGGAGCGAGGAGGAGGAGGAGGAAAAGGAGTGAGGAGGAGGTCATATCTTACAGTGATGATATTTTCCCATGTCAGATCATAATAATGGTGTTATTCTGTGTTGTATTGGTTTAGCTCATAATAATTGTATCTGTGTGTTTCATATGTCAGGATGATAACTTTGTGTTGTTGGTCTCACTTCTTGATCTTGTCGTCCTGTTGATGGATTGTCTGTTTGAGGAGCAGAGTCTCCTCGTGGAGGCGCAGGAAGCGGTCCTCCAGCTCCTCCCTGGACACCCGTGAGACATCCTGTCTCGCCCGAGCATTCTGATACACTGACGACTCTAGGACCAGAAAACACAAAAAACTGTTTAAAGTATAAACTATTATTGTCTGTAGGTTGTCTGTAGGTTGTCTGTGTGTTGTCTGTGTGTTGTCTGCAGGTTGTCCGTGTATTGTCTGCAGGTTGTCCGTGTGTTGTCTGCAGGCTGTCTGTGTGTTGTCTGTAGGCTGTCTGCAGGTTGTCTGTGTGTTGTCTGCAGGCTGTCTGTGTGTTGTCTGTAGGCTGTCTGTGTGTTGTCTGTAGGTTGTCTGTGTGTTGTCTGTAGGTTGTCTGTGTGTTGTCTGTAGGCTGTCTGTGTGTTGTCTGTAGGCTGTCTGCAGGTTGTCCGTGTATTGTCTGTAGGTTGTCTGTGTGTTGTCTGCAGGCTGTCTGTGTGTTGTCTGTAGGCTGTCTGCAGGTTGTCTGTGTGTTGTCTGCAGGCTGTCTGTGTGTTGTCTGCAGGCTGTCTGTGTGTTGTCTGTAGGTTGTCTGTGTGTTGTCTGTAGGCTGTCTGTGTGTTGTCTGTAGGCTGTCTGTGTGTTGTCTGTAGGCTGTCTGTGTGTTGTCTGTGTGTTGTCTGTGGGTTGTCTGGGAAGGTTGTCTGTGTGTTGTCTGTAGGTTGTCTGTAGGTTGTCTGTGTATTGTCTGCAGGTTGTCTGCAGGTTGTATGTGTATCGTCTGCATGTTGTCTGTAGGTTGTCTGTAGGTTGTCTGTGTGTTGTCTGTGGGTGTCTGTGTATTGTCTGCAGGTTGTCTGTGTGTTGTCTGCAGGTTGTCTGTGTGTTGTCTATAGGTTGTCTGTGTATTGTCTGCAGGTTGTCTGTGTGTTGTCTGTAGGTTGTCTGGGCAGGTTGTCTGTAGGTTGTCTGTGTGTTGTCTGCAGGCTGTCTGTGTGTTGTCTGTAGGCTGTCTGTGTGTTGTCTGTAGGTTGTCTGGGAAGGTTGTCTGTAGGTTGTCTGGGAAGGTTGTCTGTGTGTTGTCTGTAGGTTGTCTGTACCTTGTCTGGGCAGGTTGTCTGTGTGTTGTCTGTACCTTGTCTGTAGGTTGTCTGTACCTTGTCTGGGCAGGTTGTCTGTGTGTTGTCTGTGCCTTGTCTGCAGGTTGTCTGCAGGTTGTCTGTGTGTTGTCTGTAGGTTGTCTGTGTGTTGTCTGCAGGCTGTCTGTAGGTTGTCTGTGTGTTGTCTGCAGGCTGTCTGTGTGTTGTCCGCAGGCTGTCTGTGTGTTGTCTGTAGGTTGTCTGTGTGTTGTCTGTGTGTTGTCTGTAGGTTGTCTGGGAAGGTTGTCTGTGTGTTGTCTGTAGGTTGTCTGCAGGTTGTCTGTGTGTTGTCTGTAGGTTGTCTGTGTGTTGTCTGCAGGCTGTCTGTGTGTTGTCTGTAGGTTGTCTGTGTGTTGTCTGCAGGCTGTCTGTGTGTTGTCTGCAGGCTGTCTGTGTGTTGTCTGTAGGTTGTCTGTGTGTTGTCTGTGTGTTGTCTGTAGGTTGTCTGTAGGTTGTCTGTAGGTTGTCTGGGCAGGTTGTCTGTGTGTTGTTAGTAGGTTGTCTGTAGGTTGTCTGTACCTTGTCTGGGTAGGTTGTCTGTGTGTTGTCTGTAGGTTGTCTGTACCTTGTCTGGGCAGGTTGTCTGTGCAGTCTCTGACAGGAACATCAGCAGCGGTGTCGTCCAGCAGAGTGGACATGTTTCAGTCTGAGAACACACAAACAGTTTATATTCACATTAATGTAACTTTATATCACAGGAAACACATGAACATGCACGAGCTGCTCTGCGTGTCTGGATGAACAAGCGGACAGTTTAAACGGAGTCTGACGTCACTTCCTGTCCACGGATTTAAACTAAACATGAGATAAATTAAATAATTCAGACCTGAGGGCGGGAAAATGTGCGTCACAACATGGTGTGTGACGCAGAATAAGTCAGAGGTTTTTCTTTGTTGTTGTCAGATCGTTAGCTCCGTTAGCTCCGATAGCTCAGTTAGCCTGTTAACCTCCGCAGGAAAATACTTATCTTAGCTAACGCAACTAATTATGTTAATGAAGTAGTGACGTATGTGTGTTGATACCTGACACAAACATGTCTTCAAAACGTTTCTTACCTTTAAATCACTTTATTAGCTCCAGGCTGACGGTTGCTACTGAAAACATAACATGTCGCTATGATGAAAACACGCATGCGCCCTGTGAGGAGACTTGTGGGAAATGTAGTTTTTAGAAGCTTTTATTTGTCTTCTTCTTCTTCTTCTTCTTCTTCTTCTTCTTCTTCTTCTTCGTTGTTTAACGGCAGACGGCATCCTTACTGTTGCATATACTGCCCTCTTCTGGACTGTACTTCTTTACTACTTCCTTTTTAATCTTTTTATTAACTCAGTTAAGACAAGATATCTCATAATGATTTTCCTCCCTTCTCTTGATTTCCCACATTCTATTACACTCTTGAAGTTATTCTCCCTGTTCCTGCCTTCTGCAGCCCTGCTATCATCTCTTCCCTCTCCCCTTCATATCCATGACACGCAACAATCACATGCTCCACTGTCTCTCTCTCCTCACAGCTACACTGGCCTGTTGGATGTTTTCCTAATATACTGAGTGTGATATTCAGTTTACTGTGCCCTCGTAGTCTGCTTATGATCACCTGCTCCACAACACCCTACCTATCCTACTACACCTTGTAATTTATATAAATGTCTCATTTTTTCCTTTTTGTCGTGTTAATCTGGATGTTTTTAACTGTATTTCATATAATATTTCCTGGTGTGTTTCACTGTCCTGTTTTTAATGCTTAAGAGTGTTGAAACTGAATCACTACATATGACTGTCTTCCTGTCCGCCCTGTCCTCCACCCATTCTATTGTCAGTAATATTGCGCATAGCTCCACTGCATATATGCTTAAATGATCAGATGTTCTCTTTGACAATGTGACATGATGGCTGGGAACCACTGCTGCTCCTGTTGCTCCTATTTTCGGCTCTTTTGATCCATCCAAACATAATCTTCATACTTTCCCTCTGTACTAGGTCCGCTGTTTTATTTCTTCTCTTGATATCCCATATTTCTAGATCTACGCGTGCTTCTGGTCTGCATTCTGGTCCTGTTGTCCACAGAACAGTTGGGCTGAATTCTATCTGCTGTATTTTTAGTTGTTCTGCTGTTTCCTCACTGACCCACCCAAAGCTTGAGTTTTGTCCTTTCCTCTTTTCCCAACACATCTCCAAAACTCTCTTTGTTGGATGATCTTCATTGTGTCCTTTTAGATTTATCCAGTAATTGGCTATAAGCTGTTTCCTTCTGATCCATAATGGCATTTCTCCTGCTTCAACCTGAAGGGAGCGTACTGGTGCTGTTTTCATTACTCCTAGGCAAGTTCTTAATGCTCGAGCTTGAATAATATCTACCTGCGAGAATAGCTGCTGATCCGTATCACACACTACCGTACTCTATTCTAGATCTAATTAATGCCACATATATATATTTTAATGACGTAAAATCAGCTCCCCATTCTAACCCGGCCAAACACCTCATAACATTCAGTGCTCTATTACTTTTTTTAACTATTCCCTTCACATGTTCTCTCCACATTAATCTAGAGTCAAAAATCAATCCCAAGAATCAAAAGCTGTTTACTCTCTCTAAGTTCTTTCCATATAAGTTGAACTTTTGATTTTCACTGATTTTCTTTTTTGAGAAGAACATTACTTTACTTTTTTCACTTTTTCCACTGAAAATTTAAAACCCCATTCTGCTCCCCACTTCCCACTTGATCTATCCCTTTCTGTAATTTATTCTTAATTTAATTTATTTATTTGCTTTACACAGCACATGTTTTTATTCTCACTCCACAGATAAAAGATTCTTAATTATATATATATATATATATATATATATATATATATATATATATATATAAACTAAAATATTACACATAGAAACATAATATTACATATAGAAACGTCCTACGTCATGTGTCTCACGTGTTCATCCAACAACTCTCTCTCAGCTCATTTCCATCATCTTGTTACCCTGACAACCTTTCTGGGAGACATCAGGCAAATTTGAGGACTGATTCTGACCTGACTTTACATGTTTATGAGCAGCGTGGCGGTCTGATGGCTCGCCGTGATGGCTCGCTGATGGCTCGGTGGTACCTTTGACAGACGTGCTGTCAGACGTCTGCCTTTCATGAATCTGAATTGATCTCATTTAGCAGGCTGAGCTGAGCGCTGTGTGGACAGAATGAGTTCAGTCTGCATGTCGGGCTCACCGGGCCGTGACAGTCTCCCATCACTGCTGCCTCTACCAGCCGTGACCTTTGACCCCGCCTCATCTCTTCAGGCTGGGACGGCGAGCGTCTGTCAGAGAGTAAGCCTGTCGTTGAAATCATCATGCCTGCCGACCTTTTGTTCAACGGGCCGTGCCCGCCTCCACGCAACAGCTGTCAAGTCCAGAACCAGAGAACCACGGACCTCTTCACCTCCGCCTGGCTCACATTGTAATATAGGCAGATTTCACATGAGAGACATGTCACACATCATCTGAATAAATCAGACAGACAGACAAGATGTGGTGTCTGTCTGTACGTCTCTCCTCCACAGTCCAACATCCTGTCATAAATATATATTTTTATAAACATATTTTAATACATATGTTTTAATAAACATATTTCCTCTGCAGCTCTCAGGCTGAAGCTCAGTCCTGATCCAATCAGTGAATCTTTCATGTGACACTAGAGGGCAGCTGATGAACACGTGTGAACGTCTCTGCAGGTACACTGATGAACACACAGCATGATCAACTGTTCATGTATGTGCATTAAGGTGTTACCATGGATACACGTTAACCTGTGACTGGTCAAAGTACAACCACAGTGTACAAATACTCTGTGACAAGTTAAAGTACTGCATTTAAAATATAACAAATGTATCAACATCAAAATATACAAAAGTAAAAATACTACACAATATTATTGTTGTTGTTATTAATATTAATAACTAATAATTATAATGAATAATTATTAGTACTATAATATATGTAATAATAATAACGTGGCATTCACGTATTCATCACTTTGATGTTGCAGCTTTGAAAAATGGAGCTCATTTTAATTAAATAATATAAAACGGTTTTATTGATCATCATTAATTTGTTTTTATTTTATTTTATTAATCTGAATGTAAAATGTAGTTATCAGTATGTAAATGTAGTATAAAGTACTGATATGCAGTATGAATACAAATACCTCAGAATTACATGTAATAATTAGAGTACATTTACACGGTCAGAGAGTTAGTTTTTATTTCATTAACGTTTTTTAATTTTGTTCTGCAACACGTTTATTGTATGTTTATTGTTGTATTTTAAATCATCATTATCTTCACTGACATTTTAATATGAAAGAACATTTTCAGGTTTATTAATTGTTGAACACGTCAAATTTAAAATATTTGTGAATAATCTGGGCTGTCAGATAAATGTAGTGAAATAAAACATTTGAGTACATTTGTGTAACCAAATGAATCTCTGTGATTTTAATGTTAATGTGTCTGTTCTGAGTTTAAAGCTATTTTTTTTTTTCAACTTTTAATTTTAAAATCACAAACTTCACATTTCAGGATCAATTTACACAACAACATGATTTAATGTGTCAGGTCTTTGGACTCTCCATGTTTTCATGATTTGGTCAGTTTAGACATTTTGGATCATTTTTATCATTTCAGACGAGCGTAACATTTAATTGCACTTTGTTTGTGTCTGCAGTTAACACAATGCCTCATTTACATATTTAAACACAACATTACACAAAATGTCTTTTCTTCTTAAAAGTTATCTTCATTAATCAAACTGCAGAGGAAGTTTCGGATAGCCACAACACAGATATCTGTTAACTGCACCAACGCCCTGAAACCTTCATCAAACGATATCAAACAGTAGCTGATTAGCAGTTAGCAATTCAGACTTTGCTAATTTCATAAATAATAAATAAAAGAAGCTGAACATTCCCATGAGCCTCAGCTGTACCTTCAAATATCATTATTTAACACATGGTTGCACAATGAAATGTAGGTTTAGCTCAATGCTACACACCGAAGTGTAGAAGAGTTCTAACATGTCTCAGTTCAGCCTAAGTTAGTTGCTAACATGCTAGGCTGCTAACGCGACCCGATCTCAGTGGTATGTGGTGTGATGTGACGGCAAACAGTCAGTCTGTGGTTACCATGTTCCTGATCACCCTGCAGAGAACATATTGTCTGCTCAAGGATCTCTGAGCTGGTCATTAATTATGTTGAAGGTGAACTCTGACTCTGAGAGCCGGTTATGAAAATTTCATCAATCTGGTGAGTTGGGTGGAGGAGGTGGAGGCGAGGTGGAGGCGAAATGGAGGAGGTGGAGGTGAGGTGGAGGCGAAATGGAGGAGGTGGAGGCAAAATGGAGGTGGTGGAGGTGAGGTGGAGGAGGTGGAGGCGAGATGGAGGAGGTGGAGGTGGGACCAGCTGCTCCTGTCAGAGGCCACTTCTGGTGGATGAGCAGGGGGTGAGATCAGGAGGGTGGAGGGGTTTGTTTATGTGTGTGTGTGTGTGTGTGTGTTTGTTTGTTTATGTATGTGTGTGTATTTGTTCGTGTGCGTGTGTGTGTGTTTGTTTATGTCTCTTCTGGGGACCGTTCCTCCGATCATCACAAATGGGCTCTGAGGTTTGTTTGTTAGTTTCACAGATTAATTGTAATTAATTATTCTTATTAATAAAATAAATGTTGGTCCGGCTCTAAATACTGTCTGACTTCCTGTCTGTGTCTCAGCTCATTGGTTCCGAGTAAAGACTAATTAAGACTAATAAATTCATTATTTATTATTAATCAGATAATTTCTTTTTTTTACATTATGTCAGACAAACAACAACATGTAAATATTATTATTATAAATTATGACAAATAAAAAATGAAACGCAAATTCTAAATGATTCATTGTCACCCTTTAAACATGTAAACATCAATCATACAGACAGCTGTTCATAAATCATAAAGATTTATTTCATGATTTACAACATGTTTATATTTATATATTTTTTACATTTATATTTTATGTGTATATAGTTTAATGTTAAGGATAAAATAAGGAGAATGTAAAAAAAAATCTAACAGCTTTCTTTAAATGTATTTGTTTTTGTTTAATTATTTGTGTTTTATCATCGAATTAAAAATAAATAAAATAAAGAATCCATATACTGATCAATAATTAAAGTAATCATTAATCAGGTGTAATCAGGTGTTGGTTTCATGTTCATGAATAATCATTACCTTTGACCTCGCTCCGTGTCCTCCCCGCAGAGCTACTGACTTCCATATCAGGAGGACATGTGACCTTCTGTGTCCGGGGTCGAGCCCTCCGCCGCCAGCGCTCTGACAGACCTGTAGACAGATGCAGCTGTTGTTCGCCGTGACAGGTGATTAGAGTTGGCACCGGTGCCAAAGCAATTAAACCTGAGGGCTGACAGCGCCATTTGGTGGGCTGTTCCTTCCACTGCGGTGTAATCGGAGCAGCGCATTTTCAGCGGCGAGGCCTCTGAACGTCATTAATGGGAACAGGAACATGGCGGACAGGAAGCAGCTTAATCCCGCGTTGGTTTGATGTACGGTAATGAGACGGTTACCGTAGATTAACTTCATGTCCATCAGTGAACAGAGGGACTGACCCGGCTCACTCACTCAGATTCAGGGTAAATCCACAGAAACCTTTCAGGACTGAGTGCAGCGTTACAAGGCTGTGCTCCATCTGACCCGGCTCAGTGTGGGTCACGGGACCAGCTGGTCTGGAGGAACACATGACACTGTTTGTTGGTGCACACTGTTTTTCTTTAATTACACTGCTGAGACTCCGCTAATGACTTTAATCAGCAGAGATTTGACTAACGGACAGACTGATGAGGCTCAGCTTGTCAGCGTGTGACGGACCTGAAGCAGACGGTCCGATCAGGTTTATCTTTATTTAGCCGAGTCATAAACACGGATTAGAAATCGAACTTGTGGACTGCACACAGAGATCTGTCAGCTGTCATTCAGATAGAAAGAGTCACCAACAGCAGACACAGCAGCAGCTAATATTACTGACTAGTCCAACAGCAGTCAGCCCAGCTCGGCGTCTGTCTTTCAGCCTTTTATTTCACCAAGTTCTCACCAACCACTAAAAGTCAGTCCCAGATTTACTCTTGTCCGGCGGCTTCTTGCTCGCTCACTCTCTCCTTTTCTCTTCTTAGCTTCCTCCGTCAGCGTCCTCTTCACTCTCTTCTCCACCACCAGCTATCAAACTGAGCTAACAGCAGCTGTGGTAGAACAGTGACACAGTGTGTATTTAACCCTTTAAATGTTTGGTCACAGACTTCTTGTTGGATTTTAAACTTTCCTCCTCAAAACATTTTTCTTGATTCATTTGTGATTTATTATTTTTGTGTGTGTATTCTCTCATATTTTCTATATTCAGTATATTTTAGGGTTTAATGTCATTGTGATGCTTCAGTATCAACAGGAAAGAGAAAAAAAATGAATTTCATATAAAACCATAAACATGATTTAAATGTGTCTGTTTGTGACTTTCATAGTCAGAATTTCAAAGTTATTGATTATTATTAATAATTATTAATGCTTTAAAAAGAGCCTGCCTGTCTGTCATGCAGTTTAAATGTAGCACAGACTGGAGGTGTCTGTTGTTCAGTCTGTGAGTCTTTAGAGGTCAAAGGTCACTCTGACTTCATTTAACCCTGTAAAACCCAAATAACACTTGTAGCGCCCGCGAATTGTGAAAATATATATTGTGGAAATTGCATTGTTGGTGTGTTTGATTGCTTTTGTGGTTTATTGCTGTGTTGATCAGCATGGTTATTATTTTGTGTGGGTTGACTAAACTGATTTTGTTCTGTTTTATTTTACTTTGTCAGACTGACTCTGACCCAACATTAATCTAGTCGACCCGCTACAAAAAGTGGCACCCCAGATATCTGGATTCACTAAAACCCTGGATTTGTGAGAGAGAGAAAAAAAATGCCACCCTCTTCAACTAACACCTGTTGAAATGGCCTCAGCAAAGCAAGACTGCAGTTAAACTCAGCCATGTGCAGAGAAAAGGACCACATATTTCTTGGATTTATGTGTCGAAGAAATCATTGAGTCCAGTTGAGATGTTTGCTGTGGTGGTGTGTTTATTAAGAAGCATGCCGACACACTGGTGAACTGATGGTCACAGAGGGTGTCTGAGCCAGTGAATTGACCAGGAGCAAAAGAAGAGGAACACTTTTATACAGAAAACAGCCATATGTAAATAGGGAGGGAAAAAAAGGTGGGGAGGGTGAGGAAGGATTGGACAATAAAAGGTAGAGGGAAAGGAGGGGATAGGTCACAAAAGGTAGATATTTGAGGTCTGGAAGTTAGAGCCAGAGAAAAGGTAAGAATACACATTTGGTATGTGAGGAAGGTTCACTGAGTTAAACAATGGTGTTGGGGTGATTCCTAGACATTGTTTGGTTACTCAGTTAGCAAGTCCACACTGCCCCCAGTGTGTATTACCTTGATCAAGGGACCAGCCCAGCAGGAGTTACAGGCTAGGCCCAGACACTACTTGGCTTCAAGTTTTCTATGTATTTTCTTCATCATGTGTTACACTGAACCTGGATCTGTCTCAACTTCTCATTCCCCTGGCACTGGCATCTCAGGGTAAAGTTTAAAATCAGGATGGTTGTTCATCTTTATGGATGACTGAATTAATGGAGGAACCAGTGGACACTGATAAAACAATAAAAGCAACTTTGGAGAAAGAATTTAAAATTCTAATGGAGACACAAAAACACAAGGAGGAGCTTGAAAAAACAGTTACAACTTTATTTAAAAATACAATGCACAGCAACATATGAACAACACCTTCACTACTTACATGAAACTCTGGACAAACAATCAACATTTCTGAGGAATCAGTTTTCAGCCAAAATTAACTGATGCTTAACTCACCATCATACAGAGATTTTAAAGGACGTTAAAGAATTCATGACCCCAGTCACACAATCAGTTGAGCACCTGCAGGATGATGTGTGGAAACTGTCCCAAAATATGGATTCCTTGTCTGACGAATTGGGTACAATTAAACAAACCTTGAATGTATCTACACTTACAACAGTCCCTGTGCAAGCAGCACGGAAAAATGGTTGTTTGGCTCGGAGGAGGCTCTGAGTCAGCGCCTCCAATCTACTGTTCTGACTGATAAGGCAGGTGTGCTTCAGTCTCCTGAGGATTCTCCTGTTCTGTCTGAGGCCAGGGCACGGTTAGTAGGAAAATGTCCTGTAAAACTGCAGTTTCCATCATTTGGATAGATGGAGGATGAACCAGATCCCCTTTTGTACTTGGAGAAATGTAGTGATTTTCTTGCTTTAAATCCACTGACATGGAACAGTGAGAGACTGGTGGGATGTGGTACATTTAAACACACATACCTGGTCAGACTTTCAAGAAAAGTTCTGTGCTGCCTTTCTGTTAGAAGATTATGAAGATGAACTGGCAGAGAGAGTGAGGACAAGAGTTCAAGGTGAAGGTGAAAGCATTAGAGATTTTGCTTTCAGGTATTGCTCCTTGTGTCAGAGGTGGAAGCCTGAAATTCAGGAAGACGCAGTCTTAAAGCTGATTTTCAGAAACATCAATCCCCATATGTCAAGCCAACTCCAAGGCAGAGTAACTACAGTGGATGAATTGGTGTTGCTAGAGAGAACAACTGGAAAAGGACAGGGCAAATCAGAATAACTATGAACAACAGACAAGAAAAATGTGAAACAAAAAGAGAATGAGAAAGTGGAGATGTTTACTGCTAATGACCCACCACCGCAGAAAGACAGCATCCCCCCTGTGGTTTACTGCTGGAGATGTAAAGGCAGTCATGCTCCATATTCATGCCCAAATTATAGTCAGTTCAAGAAATCAAGGCCCCCTAGAATCCTACCCTCAACAATCTCATCGTCAACCCTCCCACCCTCAACAATCCCATCTGCAGCAACAACACTCTCAGCTACACCATTCTCAGCGACCCCATCTTCATCAAAACCACTCTAATCAAACCTACCCACAGTCATTTCACTCTTCTGATCCCCAGAACAATTCTTCAGTGAATGCTGTGACCCATTCAGCTCAATCACCGTCATGTGTCACCTCACATCTCTTTGTGCAGGGCTGGGAAAAGTTCAGTATCCCCGGAGGAAGCACTGATATTGCCCTCCCATGACAGCTGAAAGTGCCCTTGTCTGTAAGGAAATGGACAGGAAAAGCTGTTGATGATACAGGTTCCACATATACTCTGCTAAATGAACATGTCTGGAACAATGTCAAAACTGCAGATGATAAACTTGCCCCGACGATGGACTGGTGACCCTCTTTACCTTGCTGATGGTCAACCCAGGTGGAGCTTGAAATGAGCTTGCAGAATAAGACCTGGTTGGTAACTGTGGTGGTCCTAGACTCCAGGACTCTGGCTTTTCCTGCCCTGATTGGTTTGGACTTTGTGTTTTTTACTGGTATGCAGCTTGACGTTGCCGGCAGGATGTACTGGTTTTGGGATAATGAAGAAAAAAAAATTCTACTTTTGTGCAGAGTCCTCTCTTTCTGGAGAGCAGGAGACTAGCAACTTTATTGCCTTCTTTTCTGTGGAAACTCCATCAGCCACTGCACTGTTCCCTACACAGACCCCTCTGGAAGACTCAGACTTGCTGCTGAGGGCAGTGCAGGAGTCTCACCTGGAGGAGCATGTAAAAAAGATATTGATTGAAACATCAAATCTTTCTCACCTGTACCCATTCGACAGAAACCCTATCGGGTCTCCCCTCCTAAACAGAAAGTGATGAAGGAACTCATCGAAGACATGCTAAAAGGTGACGTCATTGCACCTTCTTGTTCTGTATGGGCCTCGCCTGTAGTCCTGATTCCCAAAAAAGAAGGGAAACCAAGGTTTTGTGTTGATTACCGAAAAGTGAATGATAACACAGTCTCTGATGCTTATCCCATTCCCACAATCCAGGAGATACTGGATAGTCTCTCAGGTGCTGTTGTTTTCTGGTCACTAGACCTAAATCGTGGCTACTGGCAAGTGGAGATGGATCCAGAGGCGAGGGAAATCACAGCCTTTATATGCTCTTATGGACTGTTCCAATTTAAAGTCACGCCATTTGGAATGCCCCTGCCACCTTCCAGAGGCTCATGGAGAGAGCACTGTGAGAGCTGAAGGGAATCATCTGTTTTGTATACTTAGATGACATTATTATCTTCTCTTTGTCCTGGGAACAGCATCCATATGATGTCCAAGTTGTCCTGGACAAACTCCGAAACACAGGCCTCTCTGTGAACATGAAGAAAAGTAAACTGTTCAGAACCTCTTTGAAATTCCTGGGCCATATTATCTCTGCTACAGGAGTCCATGTTGACCCAGACAAGATTGAGGTTGTGCAGAACTTCCCTGCACCCACCAACCTGAAAACTCTACAAAGGTTCCTGGGCATGGCTGGGTGGTATCACAGACTCATTCCCAACTTTTCCCAGATTGCAGAACCACTCAAAGCCCTAAAGAAAAAAGGAGCAAAATTCAGCTGGTCACCTGCATGCCAAACAGCATTTATTACCCTGAAAAATCACCTGGTTAAACCACCTGTCCTGGGCCATCTAAACTTCAATACTCCCTTTGTGGTATACACCGACACCAGTGAGATTGGACTTGGGGCTGTGCTTGTCCAGAAATTCAACTATGGAACCAAGGAAGTCCTTGCCTTTGCCAGCTGCAGTCTAAACCTTGCAGAGAAAAACTATGCTGCCACTGAGCTAGAATGCTTGGCAGTGGTGTGGGCAGTTGAGAAGTGGAGAACTTACCTGGTTCAAAACCACCAAACCCAGCACACAACTCATCAGTGGGCACTCCGGCTTCAAGAATTCACCTTCACTGTTGAATACAGAAAGGGAAAGTACAACACTGTACCAGATGCCCTCTCCCGAGCTCCTACACACTCCATCCGTACAACCGTACCTGTGTATGCTACCATCACATATGCCCCTCCAAAACTATCAAAAGAGCTTCCTATCTCAATTGAGGCTCATCATTAATTCAAACCCTTCATACATCATCATCAGTGATTTCCTCTACCATCTCGTCACCCTCCCATACAAAACCATCTACCAACTCTACATACCTCCTAGTTTCCACTCACAGTTATTGGACTACTTCCACCAAGGTCCCCTCTCTGGACATCTGGGCAGCCACAGAACCTACTGAAGACTACAACATCTTGTCTACTGGCCAAAGCTGAGCTGGGATGTCAGAGAACATGTAAAAAACTGTTACACAACGTTACAAACCAGAAAACAGAAAGCTTGCAGGAAAACTCCAACAAACCCAAGCTCACCGCCCCTGGGAAATGCTGAGAGTGGATTTGATGGGTCCCTTTTCCAAAAGCTCCAAACAAAACGTTTATCTCTTGTTGATTATTTCTCCTGGTGGGTTCAACTGTTCCCCATCAGAAATGCTGAAACCACTGAAACCATCTCTCAGGTCATGGTCAAAGACATCTTGACCAGGTGGGGCATTCCTGACTACGTTCTGTTGGATCGGGGAACACAGTTTGTTTAATCAGTTTTCCAAACTGTATGCAGGACCTGGAATGTGGGACACAAGTTAACATCTGCATACCATCCACAAACTAATGTTACAACCGCTGGCCTGTTTTGTTGTTTTGTGTTCCTCTTTTTCTCCCCTCCTCCCCCACTCTAGGTTCTGCCCCTTTTTCCTTGTGTGTTGGTGAGTGATCTGGTTCACCTGTGACCACTTAAGTGGGCGGGGCATATATAACCAGGAGGCGGAGCTGGAGTCTCTCTCACTCTGTGGTTGGCTGTGTGGCAGCATCAGGGCTAAGTGCTTGTCTGTGTGTGTGATCTGGTTCAGGAGTGAGCCACTTAAGAAACCAGTGATTCGGCTCCCTGTGTTTTGAGACAGCCTATTGTTTTATAAATAAACTTTTTTTTTTGGGGTACATTGTCTACCGTTGTCTGCAAAAACTCCCGGTTATATAATTATACGACATTACACTTATCGTGTCAGTTGCTGGTAGACTGGTTCGCTCTTGTGGGTAAATTGTGTGTGGGTATGGCAGCATTTAACATTAATGAGTTTGTTGAAAATCCTTCGCTTGGACAGCAACAAATGTAAAAAGAGTGAGGTACGTGAGCTTGCTGAATACTTTGGGGTGGCTGTTTCAAGTTCCCTTGTAAAGGCAGAGTTAAAGGCGATTGTATTGGACCGGTTACTTGCTGAAGGGGTACTTACCAGGGGCTTACCAGCGTTGGCGGAGTCTCCGGTGAGGACGGGTGGGGCTGTGGCAGCGGTGTCTGCCGGCGATGGTCAGTATGATCCTCTAGTGGGGGAGGCTGAACGGGCAGCTGAGCCTCAGTTGGCCAGGGTTACGCCTGATGCGCGGATGGTGGGGTGGAAGTAAAACCATTCACACTGCCGCAGTTTGTCCTGCACTCTATCAAGTCATCTCCTGGTTCTAGGTTAGATGCCTGGTTAAAGGTATGCTTTGTCTCCAGTTGGAGAAAGAGGAGCGTGAGCATGAGTGCGAGCTTCAGCTCCAGAGGGAGGGGGAACCTCAAAAGGTTGGAGGCAGAGACAACCATTAAACTGCATCAATTAGAAATTCAGGTTCGCTCAGTGCATGTTTCGGATGGTGTCCGGCTGCCATCAGGAGCAGTTGCTGCATTCGATTTAAGTAAACATATTTCCCTTGTTCCTGTGTTTCAGGAGTCTGAAGTGGAGTCCTACTTTGGCGTATTTGAGCGTACTCCGGCTGCTTTACACTGGCTGAGGGATGTCTGGGCTATACTTTTACAGTGCAGGTTGGCAGGCAAGACTCAGGAGGCTTGTGCGTCTCTGTCGGTGGAATTAATGAGAAGGTCAAGAGAGCAATTTTGCGTGTTTATGAGTTGGTGCCCGAGGCATATAGGCAGTGTTTTCGCGGGCTGAAAAGGATGTCAGGTCAGACTTATGCTGACTTTGCGAGGGAGAAAGGCATTTTATTTGTCAGGTAGTGTGCAGCATGTAAGGCTGAGGATCGGACCTCACTGCGTGAGTTGATGTTGTTGGAGTTCAAAAACTGTTTGCCTGAGCGTATTGTGGTGTACTTAAATGAACAGAAAGTAAGCAATCTGCAGCATGCTGCTTCTCTGGTGGACGAGTTTACCCTGATGCATAAGGTGATGTTTCTTACGCGTGATTCTCCAGCTCGTGAAGGTGCTCAGAAGCCCGACACTTTTCATAAATGTAGTGAAATGTTTGCTGCTCATGCCCCTGCGGCCTCACCCAGCGAAAAGGGTGAGAGATTGTGCTATTTTTGTACTAAGCCTGGTCATCTAATTGCCGATTGTGTGGTATGGAAGAAAAAGCAGCAAGTGGGTGGAACAAAACAGCCTAAGGGTGTGGGTTTGATTAAAACTGTATCTCCCAGTAACCAGTTCACTCTGCGAAGAGAGCCAGATGAATGTTGAAATGAATGTTGATGAAACCTTTCATTTTTGAAGGTTTGGTGTCCCTCTCAGGAAAAGCTGAGGATCAGCATCCTGTCATGGTCCCAGTCAGGCTGTGAGGCCAGTGCGGTTGTGAGGGGTATAGAAAAGGGGTTTGTGCCTGCGCCTCTTCACAGTGTCCATGTGCAATCATAACTAATAACAGGTTTTTTCCCCAGTGGCTGTTTGCAAAAGTTTTCCCATTGATGGTGTTGACTTCTTCATGGGCAATGACATTGCAGGTGGTAGAGTGTATCCGGCTGCAGAGGTGGTGACTGTTCTAATTTTTTTACCCGAATCCGATAGCCTAGCTAACTGTCATCCAGGAGTGTTTACGGCACGTGTGTTAACTCGGGCTCAGGCTCGTAGGCAGGATGAGGATGTTGCACTGTCCGACTCTGTATTTTCCTCTATTCTTGGGGGAAGAAACGCTGCCCCCTTGTGGCGATTCAGCAGATTGCGTAATGAAGGAGCTAGAGGCTGTGCCACAGTCTGACAGTCCTGTAGGTTCATTGCCACTGACCTGTGCATCGCTTGTTGCTGCTCAAGAAAGTGACCCGTTGTTGCGGCAATCCTACGTTACCTCCCCAAGTTGGTTGATGCAAAAGAAAGTTCCAATGAAGACGTTGATCAGTTTTAAAGCATTTATTCAATTTTAACAAAGGCCTTTGGAGATCCCACTACAGAAAAATACATCTGTTACAGAGACTAGCTGGGTGAGATCTAGTGAGTATTCCCTGATTCTCGGTTTTTAACCCCTGCTGAGTCCTTCCCCTAAACATCACTTCCCCTTCTTCCTGCTTCCGTTGTTTTTACCATATAAGTCTGTATACTGGCAAGTCACAGAATGTTTACACTTCTTGTTCTCAGGGCATAATCTCATGCCCGTTTTGCAAAACCTATCCTGAGTTAACCATTCATTCCTGAATTAACCATTTATTCCTGAATTAGCCCTTCATCCCTGAATTAACCATTTATTCCTGAGTTAGCCCTTCATCCCTGAGTTAACCATTCATAGGGCGTGACCTCTTTGCATTATCTGTGTCTCTATATTACACACCCACACACCTTAGTCTGCCCAGATCCACCCCTTAAACATTGTGATTACATATTTGCACTTGATTACCTTTAATTATAATCTCAACTTGGTGTGGCCGCGGTGTATATCTGTATCCACACCGTCTTTGGCAAAATCTTGCACTGACAAACAACCCTTTTTTGTTGATGACGGGGTGTTAATGTGCATATATATACACACTACATCTAGATATAGAGATATATCTCTATAGATGGATAGACATACGTATATACATACATATATTTAAAGCATTTTACTTCAGTCAGATAAATCCAGTCCAGTAATCAAAGGGATGATGCTCAATCAAAGTCTGGAGGGTGCGTGACTTCTTGACCTGAGGGCAGGCCTTATATACAAATGTATGACCCAATAGCATTGTGAGACCAGAGGAGGACCCAATGAGTATGTTAATGTGGTTGAACCAAAGCAAAACAAATTATAGGTTTATTTGGGGACAACAAAAATTGTTGTAATTCTGCAACAGTGGGTCTTACAGGAGAAATTTGAGCTGGCAGACGGGTTGCTGCCTGACAACAGCATGACAGAAATGTGTTGACGTCTGAGGGGAACATCTTCAGATCATGTGAGATGAATCATGTGAGATCACGCTCAGAGAGCATGTCCTAAAAACACGCCAGACATTTTGTCATTTCCAGGCGTAGTTTGTGTGCACGCTGCAGCTGCAGTTGGCCGCTCTCACTTCATAATGTTCTTTAAAGCTTGCAGAGAAACTCGTCAAAGAAAGTCAGCAGCTCAAACAATGTTTAATGTGATCCTCAAGGGATCAGCAAGCAGCGTTTGAACCAAGATGAGGGCGTCAATTAAGAGGAAGACACTTCAAACTGCAGACGATTAAACTTTGAAATGTTTAAAACGCTCCCTGATGAATTGTCTCCTCTGTGGAAAGGTGCAGCTTTTTATTTAACTGCTATTCATTTACTGTCAACACACCTTGCTCCACGTCACTGTCAGAGTGTTTGGAACGAGACCACAGGACAGGACGCCACGAAAACCTTAGAATGCAGTGATGAAGATGATGAGTTGTGTTAAAGAAAATCAAGTTTAGTTTTTATTAAATAAGAAATAAATCAATCAAATATTGACAATAATTAAAAATTTAGACGAAGCTAGCTGGTTTCAACAAAGCCAGCTAGCTTCACTTACCTTTGACTTACCTGGACTCACCTGTTCTTTGTTCCCTTGGTGGTCGTCTGTGTTGAAATCGGAGAAAGTCAATGGAAATTCACAATGAGAAATGAACGCAATGCAACAGTTTGACAAGTTTGTTTGATCTGAGTTTTGTACACACACCACACACACTTTGGTCACGTACCTCAGGGTGCTGAAGCCGAGGTCAGATCTCACGTCTCCACGTTGGCAGTCGGCGTCCTTCCCCACTGGACCATCTTCAGGACTGATGAAGAACCAGGTGTTATGGGGGGAGTGGGGAGGTTTCAGAAAAGGACCCAATTGCAGGCAGGTGATGGTGAACCAGAGCTCACTTTTAATATAACCACAAACGTAAAAGAAACAAACACAGAGCAATATTCCAAAAAAGCAAAGGACACAAAACAGATGAACCAAAAGACGGCTGAAAAAAAAAAAAAAAAAAGAGAGAGAGAAAACACGAGACCACAGAGAGGACACAGAAAGAACACAAGAGAACACAGAGAGAACACAAGAGAACACAGAGAGAACACAAGAGAACACAAGAGAACACAGAGAGAACACAGAGAGACAGAGAAACAAACAACCAAGAATGCAAGAAGACAGACCAGGAAACACAGGAACTAAATAGACAGGACTAATCAGACACAGGAGAAACTAATCAGGGGAGGTACCAAATCTAAAAAGACAGGAAACAACAGGAAGTAGAAAAAGACAAGATAGAACTACAAAATAAAACAGGAAACACAGAAAACAAACTACAAACTAACACCAGGATCAGACTGAGGGGAGGAATCATGCTGAAGATTCTCCTCCATCAGTCCTGATAGAGCTGCTGAAGAACATTTCTGTTCTTCACTTTGTTTGTCTCATCATGGAGAAGGAAAACCACGTCTCCATGTCCTTTTGGACCACATGGTCCACTGCTCACTGCTCCTCATGTCCTCCTACAGCTTCACTGGTCCAGTGGGTTCATGTCAGGGCACACAGGAACTTTTACAGCCACAAGTTGTGGGTTCAAATCGCTCAGAGCAGCACTGAGGGAAATGATCTACTTTAAATAAGTGAACTTTACTCCAGTGTTTTATTTTCATAAACTCTCTTAACACTAACGTGTTAAAATCACCTGACAGGTGTGACACGTCAACACGATGATTAAACAGCAGGAAGTTGACACAGGTGAGTCTTTAACTGTCACAATAAAAGTGTACTCTAAATAAAAGACATATATATAAATATATAAATATAGCAGATACTTACTGACTGAAGTTTGTTTCGTTTGGGCTGATCCAGATGTTAGATGTTTATTTTAAGCAGAATCCAAACTAACCGTCTGATATCAGACAACAATAATAACAATAACAACAACAACAATAATAACAATAACAATAAGACTAAATGATTATTTGACAGTGAACATTTAGTCATCATCAAGAAATCTGGACGTGGATCTAAATAATTGGTACCGGGTGAATAAAGCCTGCAGTGAATGAAGGAGATGTTTATCCACATGAAATATTTCATGCTGGATTATTTTTTTATTTTCTGTGTCCACGAGCTGCAACAACAACAAGAGAACAAAAGACAAAGAAAGAGGACATATTATTATTATTATTATTATTATTGTTATTATTATTGTTGTTGTTGTTATTATTATTATTGTTGTCTGATATCAGGCGGTTGGATTTTGATTCTGTTTTAAAATAAACATTTAACATCTCTGATCAATCAACGTCAAACTGAGCTTTCAGTCGAGCATATATTCATATGTTTATGCTGTTTATATATTTATAGTTTAACGCTTGTTGTCTTTGTTGCAATATCAGCCAATCGTGGCAGGGCAGGTCACCAGTGTGAAACATCCACAGTGTCTTTATTTGAGTACACTTTTATTGTGACAGTTCAAGACTCACCTGTGTCAACTTCCTGCTGTTTAATCCTTCGTGTTGGCGGTGTCACGTCAGGTGATTTTAATACGTTAGTGTTCAGAGAGTTTATGAAAATAAAACACTGGAGTAAAGTTCACTTATTTAAAGTAGATCATTTCTCCTCAGTGCTGCTCTGGCGGGATTCGAACTCACAACTTGTGGATGTAAAAGTTCCTGTGTGCCCTGACATGAACCCACTGGACCACAAAGAACAGGTGAGTCAAAGGTAAGTGAAGCTAGCTGGCTTCAACAAAGTGAGCTAGCTTTGTCTAAATTATTTTTAAGTGTTGTGAATATTTATTTTTTATATTTGAAGTTTGTTTCTTATTTAACTGAAACTAAACTTGACTTTCAACCGGCGTGACTCATTGTCTTCATCACTACATGCTGAACAAGACATCTGCACCCAGATTGTCTGACAGGGAATAATAATAATAATAATCAGATGATTGTTTGTCAGATGTTGAATTCATCCGACCAACAGTCTTAAATACCCGTTAGCTCCGCTCTGCCCGGCTCTTGTGAAGTCATGATTTGCCCCCCATATTGTCTTAATCTTGCCCTGTCCTCTTCAGCTGCCCTCCATGTTGCTGTTGAAGAGGCGTGGGCGTCGTGTCCAATCCTGTGCGGCTCACAGTGACAGGCGCCCCTGTCTGCCTCAGTTAATTAAAGCACACTTCAGCCCAGCCACCGACTCACTCAACCAGCCACTGCTGAATGGCTCTGCGACCAGCCAGCCGGACGCCGTCAGCTGGAAAGAATGAGTTGAGAGAGAGAATGTGTGTGTGTGTGTGTGTGTGTGTGTGTGTGTGTGTGTGTGTGTGTGAATGAGTTATTCATGGACTGAGGAGCTGATGCAGGTAATTAACTCACTGAATGTGCAGATGTTTTCCTTTGAACACACACCCGAACTTTACGATTATGTGCGGACATGTTAGAGCACGTTACGGACACGTTGCGGACACGTCATGTCTCACTTCCAGTCAGCGCTTTATTTAAATGTTTATTTCTGTGTCTGGATGAATTGATGACATCATCTCACTTCTGTTTCACAGATTATTTCTTCATTTATTTCTCATGTCTTGTTTGGTCGCTGTTTATTCCTCTTTGTCTTCTCCTCACCTCCTCGTCTCCTTGTGTCCTCCTCCTCTAAACTCCTTACCAGAGAGACAAACATCTTCATTTGGTGTTTACTCGTCTCTTAAATCTGTCCGTCTCTCTTCGTAATTAAAAAGCGGCGTGCTGAGCTTTACAACTGATAAGGCGATCAGGTTGGAGTTACTTTGGCTATTGATTTGATTAGAGGCTTATTCACTGTTTAATGACTTTCACTTCACTGATCGTCTCATCAGGCTCTCTGCCAGCTCTCTCTCTCTCTCTCTGTTCAGTCTGTGTCAGGGTCTCTCGCCCGGTTCTTTCATGTTCACATTAACTCTCCGCAACACGTTAAATAAAGTCCTGATGTTTGGATGAACTGGCTCACACAATATATTATTATAGCTATATATTATAATAATATATTTTAATATATTCAACAATTCTCTTGTCTAGCACCGGGCTCCTTAGCTGGACTGGACTGGACCCAGTGTGAGCTCGGCCTCTGAAAGACCAACAGGAAATAATGTTACAGTACCGAGGTGATTTACAGACATGATGGAAACGATGATCAGTAGCATAGAGCTAAAGCTAATATAACAAAGCTAACATAGCTAACACTGAATCCAGTTGGTTTGGTGCTAGTACTAATGTAGCTAACTGCTAGCATTTACCTTTTATCAGCTTATATGTAAAGCTAACATTAACTATGTTATGAACCTAATCACATTATTTATTATTTTTCTCCAACACTTGGAAAAAACTGTCTTGAAATGGGAGAAATTCATGACAAGAAATGAACACAACAGTTTGACAGGTTTGTTTGATTTTTGAGCACACACACACACACACACACACACACACATAAGCGGTTGGATCCACGCGTCTCACGTTGGCCGGTCGGCGTCCTTCCCACTGGACCATCTTCAGCACTGATGAAGAAGAAGAAGAACCAGGATCAGACTGAGGGAGGAATCATGCTGAAAGATTCTCCTCCATCAGTCCTGATAAGAACTGCTGAAGAACATTTTCTGTTCTTCACTTTGTTTGTCTCATCATGGAGAAAGGAAAACCACGTCTCCATGTCCTTTTGGACCACATGGTCCCACTGCTCACTACTCCTCATGTCCTCCTACAACTACTGGTCCAGTGGGTTCATGTCAGGGCACACAGGAACTTTTACTGCCTGTAAGGTTGTGAGTTGAATCCCGCTCAGAGCAGCACTGAGAGAAATGGTCTACTTTAAATAAATAGTGTTAATGTGGCTGAAATGTTTCATTTCTTTGTGTTTTGTGTGTTTTTAATAATCTGAGCTGCCGTGTCTAGGTGCGTGATGAATAATAATCCTGACATGTTCATATTTAATCTGTGAGCTGCGCTCTCTGTGTCTCGGTGGTGTGAGCGTCTCGTAGCATTCACACATCCTTCACACCGTGGATGCTTGGATCAGGTGTGGGTGAGGTGGGCAGGTACGAGCAGGTTCAAGGATTTACATGTCACATCTTAAATAAACCCACAAGAGCGATCCGACAAGCGTGGGAAGAACATTCTGTCATCACACACACACACAAATATTAAATAACACTAGGCTTCTCTGCTTTATTCTAACAGTGAAATGATTTTTATTAAACTATTAAATGTTTGTCGTCTGACAGCTGATCAGTATTCTTTACATATAAATATTAATGTGTGTGTGTGTGTGTGTGTGTTTATCTTTTATTATTTTCTGTTTTGACGTCCAGCTGCTCTGATTGGATGACAGTGATGACCTCAGCAGAGTTTAACTCGTGAAGTCAGATCTGTTTCAGGTGATGACCCTGGGTTAGCGTCACACCACATGAGAGTCATCTCTCGAACCATGACTCACTGACCTGAACCTGGACCTGAACCTGGACCTGGACCTGAACCTGGACCTGGACCTGAACCTGGACCTGGACCTGGACCTGGACCTGAACCTGTGGACCTGGACCTGAACCTGGACCTGTTGCGAGTGCCGCCCGGCCACCATTCATCATGACAGTGGCCCCCCACCCCCTCGGTGATGTAACTGGATGTGATGTCAGCGGCGTCCCTTTCTTTTCCATACTCTGGACTGTCAGCCATCGTTAGCCTCTGGGTCATTAGCATCTTTAGCTGTCATTAGATTAGCCATGGCTAGCTTGACAGTTGCAAAGAGTTAATTAGTGCGCTAATGGGAGCGCGCCCGGGCAGGAAGTGACACGCAAGAGCAAACAGATCAACAACACGCTGACAGCTCCTCTTCTTCTGCTCCTCAAATAAACACACACACACGAAGGGCAACCAGGCCCGGCGCCACCAGGCCTAATTGCCATGTTCTATTTACTGCTGTCAGTTCTGACGGGAAGTGAATATGAGCTGCTGACGGGAGTGAGTGGCAAGGCGGTGGCATGTTAACGGGCGTCCTGCGTTCACGCGTTAATATAAAATCAAATAGATATATTGATATAATGAATAGATTAGATTAGATTAGATTATGCTTTGGTCATCCCACAACGGGGAAATTTACTATATATATATATATATATATATAAAATATGGTCCTCTTCTCTCTGAGATTTAAAAGTCTTTATTTGTGATCAGTCTGAGCAGCAGACTGCCACTCGCTCGCTTTCATGCTGACTGTGTTTGTGTTTTTGCCCTCAGCGCTTCATCACAGGCGTCGCCCGAGTCTTTATCATCTGTTAGATAAATGCTTGGTAGTCGGCAGCCCGATAGAATTGACAGATGATGGCGTCTTCATCATAAATAGCGTGAGAGTGGTGCTTAAACACATTTATCTCGTGCTTCATCCTGTATTTCATCCTGTGTATTTCATCCTGTGTACTTTATCCTGCGTACCTCCGTGTTGGGGTCATTGTTAACAGTGTGTTCCATCAGCTGTGACGTGCTTGAGTCTGATGGTGGTGGTGGCAGCGGCTAATGTTGCGTGACAGGAGTGTCTGCACCGGAGAGCTGTCCTGCTTATTTACATTTCATCAGGATTAATGAGGTTGAGCTTCGTTTCCTCATTATCACATCAGCCACATTGACTCTGCTCCGGCTCTCATCGTTAGGTAAATTAGCAGCACATGAGTTCTGACCTCGTCCTCGCTGTAATGTGGCATGGCGAGCCGATGAGGGGAGATCTGAGCAGCGCCGTTACAAGCGGAAGAATACGATTAAAATCAGTAATTATTATATTAGTAGAAGAAAAAGAATTTGAACACGTGTCAGGATAGGTGGCGGTTATTTTTTCAAACATTTCTGTTGGTTTTTAATTTTCTCCAGCGATTTAGGTCAACATTCCTCAAGAGGCGAAATGATGGAACATGTGTTGCCTGTTCGATTCCTTCAGCAAGTGGCGACTGATCAGGAGAAAAACTCGGGCGAGATCTTCGTGATTTCCGTTGTTCATATTAAGCGCTGAAAAAACAAGCTGACAACGGAAGAAAGCCATGATGCCGAGCAGCTTCGCAGAACTAAATCTGTGTGAATATTTAAATATTTCTCACCAGCTGCAGCCGAGATCTTCATATCCGCGTCTGAGGATCTTCTGCACAGACGGATCTTCACTAATCGTCTTAGCCATTGTTTCCCTTTATCTATAAAATCAATGTGAGCTTTGATCAAATGATAAACATGAAAAGGAAGTGAGGACAGAATATTTATGTCCTGTTTCTTTCTCATTATTCTCTATGACATGTTTTGACCATCATTGTCTTCTCAGATTCATAGTTAATATAATAATTTTACAATTTTACAAACACATTTACATAAAAGCATTTTGAAACACATTTTACATAAACATTTTACAGAAACACATTTATGAACATTTTACATAAAACATTTTACAGAAACACATTTTTACATAAAAACATTTTACATAAACATTTACATAAAAACATTTTACATAAACATTTTACATAAAAACATTTTACATAAACACATTTTACATAAAAACATTTATAAACATTTTACATAACACATTTTACATAAAAACATTTTGCAAACACATTTACATGAACATTTTTACATAAAAACATTTTACATAAACACATTTTACATAAACATTTTACATAAACATTTTACATAAAACATTTTACATAAAAAACATTTTACATAAAAACATTTTACATAAACACATTTTACATAAAAACATTTTACATAAACATTTTGCAAACACATTTACATAAAAAACATTTTACAGAAACACATTTTACATGAACATTTTACATAAAAACATTTTACAGAAACACATTTTACATAAAAACATTTTACATAAACATTTTATAAACATTTTACATAAACATTTTACATAAAAACATTTACATAAACACATTTTACATAAAACATTTTACATAAACTTATTTTTACATAAACACATTTTACATAAACATTTTACATAAAAACATTTTACATAAAAACATTTTACATAAAAACATTTACATAAACATTTTACATAAAAACATTTACAGAAACATTTTACATAAACACATTTTACATAAACACATTTTACATAAAAACATTTTACAGAAACATTTTACATAAACACATTTTACATAAAAACATTTTACATAAACATTTTACATAAAACATTTTACGAGAAACATTTTACATAAACACATTTTACATAAACACATTTTTACATAAAAACATTTTACAGAAACATTTTACATAAACACATTTTATAAACATTTACATAAAACATTTAAATCAAAAATCCAAATCAAATCAAATTTTATTTATATAGCCCAAAGTCAGAAACACAGTTTGCCTCAGAAGGCTTCACAATCTGTACAGGGATGACACCCTCTGTCCTTAGACCCTCGGTTCAGTGAGGAAAAAACTTGCCACAAAAACCAATGATTACAGTAGCAGTGGAACCTGTGATAGAGTTAGAGGGACACAGATGCACAGCAGCATAAAATCATCAACTGACTATAAACTGTAGTAGAAATATGGTAGCAATAATGACAGTGATGCTATATATAGTGGGGCGTCAGCAACGACCACAGCAGCCACGATCCACGAGAACCTGCTGGGCGAAAGCACAGAAACTCGGGGAAGAAGTTTAGTTAGTAACATGCATTGTGGTAATGGTGATGGGGAGAGAGAGAGAGAGAGAGAGAGAGAGAGAGAGAGAGAGAGAGAGTGTCTTCAGTAAAGGGAAGTGTGACTGCATCTTCAGCCATTACACGTGCCTGGCCAAACAACAGAGAAAGAGACAGCGGGGTGGGAGTCCCCGGCAGTCTAGTCCTATGGCAGCATAACTGAGGATGACCTGAGTCAATACAAGCATTTACAAGCACATTTACATAAACATTTTATATAAAACATTTTACAGAAACACATTTTACACAAACATTTACAAAAACACATTTACATAAACATTTTACATAAACATTTTACATAAACACATTTTATATAAACATTTTACATAAACACACATTTTACATGAAAACATTTTACAAAAACACATTTACATAAACACATTTTATATAAACATTTACATAAAAACACATTTTACATAAAAACATTTTTACAAAAACACATTTTTACATAAACACATTTATATAAACATTTTACATAATTACATTTTACATAAAAACATTTTACAAAAACACATTTTACATAAACATTTTACATAAACACATTTCGTGTTTTTAAGATTAAAATAAAAACCTGAAAAGAAACAGAAACAGCTCATCGTCGCCTCTTCAGATCAAAGTAATGAATTACAAGAGGCAGTCAGATTAAAAGGAGTTTTGTAGGGCAGCTGTGGCTCAGATGTAGAGTGTGTTGTGTTGAATGGGTGAATGAGATATGTACTGTAAAGCACTTTGAGTGGTCAGAAGACTAGAAAGGCGATATATAAGTACAGTCTATTTACCATTTTGCGGTAATTATAATTAAGCATCATTAAGCAGAGTCGATGTCAGTGGACTGAATCAAATCAAAGTTTCTTATTTGGATGTGCAGTCAGTTTTTGTCCAAACTGTGTTTGTTTCTTTTGTTTGTGAGGTCGAAGCATCTCTGCAGACACAAACATCGAACATCATCATCTCAACATACAAACATGTTATCAGTGTTTTTCTGTTGGACTCTTCCTCAGTCGATTGACTTCTGTTTACGCCCAGGTTTTATTGTAGAGAATTTGTCTGACTTGTTTTTCTTTGGCCTTCCTGGAGAAACAGGATCTATTTTCTCCACTTTTCTTTTCATCATGTGTTTACCCCTTCTAACCCTCCTCTGGGCTGTCTGGGAGTGTTTATTGCCTGGAGTAGATATTTCATGACCCCGCCTCACTGTTTCACACTGCTGCTCACAGGCTGCATGAGATAAATGAGCAGACATCAGAATGCCCTCTGTCTGAAAGCATGTTTTTCCTCAGCAGTGGATCTATATCGCAGCCTGCCTACTTCGGCCTTCAAGCGTCTGTAGTTTTGGGTAAAGGTTCAGATGGGCAGTTGTGTGATAATCCCAGCGGCTCAGTGGTTCAGTGTGAGGTTAAAGGTCACTGCATGCTCTCAATGTTCATAACAAATAGAAATATTCTTCTTAAGGCATCGATTGGACACGTCAGGAACTCAACCGGAGGGAAAACAAGATAACAACATCCAAACATCTTTCCTCTGAATCTCCCAGAGTTCAGTTGGGTTGGGATGTTTTCACAAATCCTGCCCTCCACGTGGGTCATTTTGTGTACCGGAGAATCAGCCTGGTCACCTGGGCTTACCACTGGCAGGTGATTTTTAATCACGTGCACACATGCAAACACACACATACACAGTAATGTGTACACAATATTGAACTGTTGGTTGGTTCTGATGTTTGTTTGTATAAAAATATTCAGTGTTTGCAGAGAGTGTAATCCCCTACTGTGTAACTATGTTCAACTGTACTGGTATTTACTCTGATTACATTACTTCTGATCAAAACTGGCGAAATCGAGCACCTTTATACAGCCAGAAGCATCAACCAGGTCACCAGCAGCAGGCACAGCAGCTGTTGGTGACCTGGTTCATGCTATATTCAACAGCTAATATTGCTGACTAGCTGTTCACTGATATCATTTTCATCGCAGTTGAACAAGAAGCGTTTATTAAAAGATCTGAGACTAGCGAACACAAGCTAATGATACTAACTGTACAGCTGATGACCTGTCCTCTTATTGTCTGCAGAGGGAACTTCCAAAATAAAAGAAGTCTGCTGAGTGAAGTGTGTGCTGGATGTGAAAAACACTGACAGGCAGACATATGGTGACAAGCGAAGAGTTTGTTTAAAGTCGGATGAAAGTGACGGGCAGATTTTAAAGATGAGTCTGTTCATGGCTCACTGATGATTTATTAATTCATCAGATTCTTCATCAACGAACACAAGCAGGAACTCTAAAAATAACATTTGGTCTGTCAGATGTTAAATTTATATTCAACAAATTTGAAGGAGTGGTCCTGGAAAAATCCTTGAGAGGTCCTTGAATCCAAGGTGTGTGACCTGTATTCATGTTTTGTTGTTGATGGTTTGACTTTTGGCCTCGCCAGGTAACCATGGAAACAGAGCTCAAGGAGGTCAGCGTTAACCTCTTTGTTTTGCAATAAACTTTGTTGAGGCATGTGGCTCGATCGGCGTGTGATTGCAGCGGTGTCTGGCCTTCAGGCTAACGCTCGCTGATAAATATCCCCATCCAATTACAAGATGTAATAATCGTGCACTCAGGTCGGTAATGAGGTCTAATGCCGGCCCGTGACGTATTCCCTGCCGGATGGCGGCCTCCATCAGATGTTGAGCTTTGTAATTGAAGCGAGCACAAAATCATTATTTGGTGTCAAACAGAAAATGAGCTCAGTGGGAAGTCAATTTACAGCGGCTCTGTGAAGCTTTCAAAATCTAATGGTTAATTACAACTGTAGCTCAGAGGAGGAGGCGAGGGGAGGAGGATAAACTAACAAACTCTTTGACTTAAGACTCGGTGAAACCATCAGAGAACAAGTTAAAGCTTCATTCACAGGATTGGAAGAAATGTTATTAAATAATGCAAACAATGCAAAAAAAAAAAAAAAATTATCTCTCTAATGATTTATAGGATTAATCATAATATTTAATATTTATTTTCTCTCTTCCAGTGCGTCACACAGCTTGTTTATTTTGTTTCCTCTTCCTGTTTCCTGTCAGGGGGCGTGTCCTGAGTGGTAGGTGTGGCTAACTGCTGTGCAGGTCTCAGTAATGAGGCACACCTGTCTCAGTCTGGTCAGAACCAGAATCAACCTGCTTCAAACATTCTCAGAACATTTCAGTTCAACAGTTTCAGCTCCATCACGTTTGTTTATGAGCGTTAAAGTAACGTTAAGACCAGCGATGTTTGTAAATCTGTTGATGTCAAAATATGAAAAATACAGCTGGAGCACAGTGTCGTGCCAGCACAGGGCTGGGCAACCTCTATCAAATAATGGCAGAGAAGAGTGAAGGGCGTAGCGGAGGAAGCTCTTGTCTTGTGTCCACTTGTGTCGTTTCATCTCGAGGATCCTGTCAGTCATTTTTAAATCCTGTCATGGCGTCCGATGATCTCTTCCTTCCTCGTTGGGCTGATGGCGGCAGCTGAGACGTCATGGCGTGCAGTAATGGCTTCCGGGCAGCTCGTCCTTGTTAATCAGCCACGCCTGCAGCTGGATTAAAACTTCAACGGTGGCTCTGCACAGGTCTGCTGGGAACTCCTTTTCACAGGAGAAACACAGGGCACCATGAAGGCGGCAACGTGACCATGAGGCGTGACGTTCTGCCAAGAGCGTCCGCGTGACCTGAAGCGTCACATGACCCGCAGCTTACACATGTGGGCGTCGTGTGTTTGATTATTCAACAACACATCCACATGGCTGATATTTATTCTTTTTTATTCAGCTCATTTAACTATTTATAATTCTATTTATTTATTTAAAAATCTGTTTTACTTTTAGAATTATCTGTAAAGGACCAGAACAGGTCAGAGTAAGACCAGAGTCAGGACCAGCAGCTGAGGAGTTTAAGAACTGTAGTAACAGTGTTTGAAGGTGCCGCCATTTTGTTTTTGAACAGGAAGTTAAAATCAACCGTCATGTGACTGGCGTCATCACAAAGTCGGTCAGCTGACCCTGATAGAAAACGAGGCAGTAAAGATGGAAGGGCGGGCAGCTGCGACTGTCTGCCATGATGACTCGCCCACCTGAAAGACACATATACATGATTTATAATACAGAAATATATACAAAACATATAATATATACATAAAGACACACACACACATATATATATATATATATATACAAACATAATATATACATAACATATACATAATATAATACAAATATATATGTAATATATACACAAACAATATATTAATAATGCAGAAGTCTGACATGCTGAGATTGCAGCGTCATGAGGTCAGATCTCTGACTGAACTTCAGGTTTGCTGTCACTGCAGCTGCGTGTACTGATAGGCGTCTTCCCGTGATAATCTCTGATCGTAGTTTAGTCTGGCGACAGAAGAAACGGGAGATTGGCGGCGGAACACTCAGACGACCAATAACAGCGTCCGAGGTTTGATACGCCAGATATTTACGATGATATGTGTGTGATATGTGTATGATGATATGTGTGTGACAGGTATGAGACAATAAACATGAACATGAACAACATATTTGCGTTTGCAGGTTGAGACAACGGGGACTACAGATTTTTAAACGAGTTCGGTGTGAAACATTAGGAGGACGTCTGTATCAGTCTTAAACTTTAAGGTGGAGTGACTGTAAAGCTTTAAGGTGGAATGACTCACTGTAGGTGTTGATCAGGGAGTGGACGGCGTGCTGGTCCATGAATGGAGGCAAGTGGAGCTGTGTAACCCTGGAAACAACAGAAACATTTTCTCCATAAAATATGATCCGGTTTCACCAAAATCCAATTGAAATAGTTGGTGGTGTGTGACTTAGTGCGTAAGCGTTCGCGTGCTTCTCGACCGGGCCCAAAAAGTTACATAGTGTGAGAACAGGCGTGCGAATGACAGGAACACCGTTCACCTGATCACAGGTCAGTGTGGATCAACAGGAGGTCACAGACATTAGCTTAATGTTAGTTTAACGTTACAGGATGAGCCGCTGTCATGCTGATCGTTAGCATGTTCTGTTGGCATCCATCATCATCACACTGACACCATCATCATCATCATCCTCCTCTTCATCTTGTCAGTGTGATGTGGCGTTAAAGCTGCTGACAGGAAGTGTGACAGCATGGCGTCTCACAGCTTCTCTCTGTTCAAACATTTAAGTGCTTAAAGATGGTGTTAAACTACAGACCGTTGTGTTAATCGCACAGACAGTCTGTGTCTGCCTGTCTTTAACTCCTCCGTTAATGTCGGCCTGACAGCGGTGAAGGTTTGTTCGTCTCCGGCGCTGACAGCAGCTCAGCGTGTGAGCGGTGTAGCTCGCTGGGACTCACGCGTGTTAATGTGAACAAGCGACGGAGTGCCGCGAACTCTTGCAGACAGGAACAGGAAATGAGAACAGACAGCTGACGGACTGAGACATTCACGCGACAGGCGGACGAGCGCCGTTTAGAGATCGTCTTGAACAAATCAAGCGCACACATCAACAAAAAAGATCCCAGAATCAAACATGTAGCGTCAGCTGCAGTCTGCTCACCGTCAGCTTCACGGCATCGCTGTTCAAACATCCGTTCAAATATGAGCTTCATTTTGCTGCGATGTAGCGATGTTGTAGCGTTACAGCATCGTTACAACCTCGTCAACGACCTCCTGTTGATCCACACTGACCTGTGATCAGGTGAGCGGTGTCTCATCCTTTCGTACATCTGTTCTCACACTATGTAACTTGGGCTCGGGTCGGGAGAAATGCAGTAACACTTTCTGGCACTAAGTGTGTGTTCAAAGATAGGGACAGAGCAAACCAGCAACCAAGTTGGGAGTGTTTTGGAGGAGTGAGGGGGCTGAGGTGTGTCGCTGGGGTGGTGTCTATTTGTGCTGAACGTAACCACTGTGAAACAATCAGCAAATAACTTTTTATTTCTCTGATTGTGACAACTTTATCCGAGGCGGCCTTCGCTCTGTGTTAGTACTCTCTGTCCTCTCTGCAGCGCTCTGTGTTATATTTTGCAGTGTGAATTGTGAGGTGGACTCAATTTGAAAGCTGATTTCATAGGAAATAAACAATTGAGAACACACACAGGTAGATCATCAGAATTAGTCCGTGGATCCACCTGGATAGTCTCAGAGACAGTTTCAGAGACATTTCAGGCTGTCTGTGGAGGTTTGACCAATCTGAGTGTCTGACTGGCTTGTGGTGCGTGACGTGGGGCTCTGTTTTCCCAAAGTTAAATCTGGCTCAACTTCTCTGCGCACACCAGCCCGATGTTTTTGCGATAGCGCCTGCGTTCTTGCTCACGTTGTTGTTGTCTGGTTGTTTCTTTACCTCTGTGATGAGTCTTCATCGTGCTCTTGGTGTTCACTTCTTGGTGGAGCAGTCACAGTCTACAGTGTCTCCATGTAGAATAACTATGAACACAGTTCAACTCTTTTGTCAAGAATTAACAGTTGCTGATCATCCATCCTCTGAAACTCTTTCTGAGTACGCCCTGGTTAACATCAGGCTCCAACACTTTATCAGTCACTGCAGCTGTAGTCACAGCTCCACACTCGTGTCTTAATGAGACTCCAGGTATGATGAAACCTGACTCCAATTAGCTTTTTCTGAGTTCATTAACTCAAGAGTTCACAAAAAGCATACAGCACTACAGCAATGTTTCTGTTTCTCCAATAAAGACATGAAGATCAGTGCATTATTATTTTAGGCATTATATTTGTCAATGCCCTTAGACAAGATATAAATATATATAGCCATAGCTATAGTTATATATTTGTTTGTGTCTTGAGTTGTTGTGAACATTTAAGGTGACAAACTCGCTCACCCTTCAGACAGACCAGGAGGAGGATCAGCAGGCGTGAAGTAAAGATCACAGACAGTCAGTGAACTCCAGGCTGTACTTACTGACCTGAAGACAGTCTGAGAAGATTCATGAAGAATTGACTCACATGCTGAGATAGTGAAGATGATGAAGATAGAGCATCAGATATGTTCAGAGAAACAGAGGAACAGACTTCCTTGATGGAAACATTGATCAGTAGCAGCAGAGCTAATGGTGGCAGTTGCTTCGGTCAGTTATTAGCTAGCTACCTGAGCAGCTCAGCCGGGATGCAGAGAGCCAAACCGGCAAGAAAACCACCTCGATAGGCTGCTGTGTTCACTGTTGGGCTGGACACTGCTGGTTCAGAGTTCTGTTGCTGTGTTCACTGTTAGACTGGACACTGCTGGTTCCAGAGAGTTCATTGCTGTGTTGGCTGTTAGACTGGACACTGCTGGTTCAGAGAGTTCTGTTACTGTGTTCGCTGTTAGACTGGACACTGCTGGTTCCAGAGGTTCTGTGTTACTGTATTCGCTGTTAGACTGGGCCACTGCTGGTTCAGAAGGTTCTGTTACTGTGTTCGCTGTTAGACTGGACACTGCTGGTTCAAGAGAGTTCTGTTACTGTGTTACTGTTAGACTGGACACTGCTGATTTGAGAGTTCTGTTGCTGTGTTCACTGTTAGGCTGGACACTGCTGGTTCAGAGGGTTTGTATTGCTGTGTTCACTGTTAGACTGGACACTGCTGCTGGTTCAGGTTCCTGTTACTGTGTTCACTGTTAGACTGGACACTGCTGGTTCAGAGGTTCTGTTACTGTGTTCACTGTTAGACTGGACACTGCTGGTTCAGAAGGTTCCTGTTGCTGTGTTCACATTAGACTGGACACTGCTGGTTCAGAGGTTCTGTTCGGTCAGGGCGTGTTCACTGGAAAGGTAGATGTATGATGTTAGCTCATAGTGCTAGCCAGCTATACTAATGCATGCTCACCATTGGCTGCTGTAAACATCAATATCTCACCTAATATCGCACTGACAGTAACGGCAGCAGCACTGACAGCAGCATTGACAGTTACTGACATCAGCACTGACGGTAAGTGACAGCAGCACGTGGCAACAGTAACTGACAGCAGCACTGACAGCATTGACCAGTTACTGACATCAGCACAGACGGTAACTGACGCTTGCTTTGACAGTAACTGACCGGTAACTGACAACAGCATGACCAGTAACTGACAGCCAGCACTGATAGTAACTAACAGCAACACTGACAGTAACTGACAGTAACTGACAGCAGCGCTGATAGTAACTGACAGCAGCACTGACAGCAGCACTGACAGTCACTGACAGCAGCACTGTCGGTAACTGACAACACTGACAGTCACTGACAGCTGCACTGACGGTAACTGACAGCAGCAATATCAGTAACTGACAGCAGCACTGACAGTCACTGACAGCAGCACTGACAGTAACTGACGGTAACTGACAGCAGCACAGATAGTAATGGCAGCAACACTGACAGTAACTGACCTTAGCGTGACAGCAGCACTGACAGTAACGCTGACAGCAGCACTGACGGTAACTGACGGCAACTGACAGCAACTGACAGTAACTGACAGTGGTACTGACATTAACTGACAGCAGCACCTGACAACAACACCGACGGTAATTGAAAGCAGCATGACTGGTAACTGGCAACAGCACTGACAGTAACTGACAGCACTGATAGTGACTGACAGCAGCACTGACGGTAACTGACAGCAGCACTGACGGCAACTGACAGCTTTTGGTAACGACGCACTGACAGCGGCACTGACGGTAACTGACAGCAGCGCTGACGGTAACTGACAGTAACGACAGCAGCGCTGGCAGCAACACTGACGGTAACGACGGCAGCGCGGTATTGACTGACGGCAATACTGACAGTAACTGACGGTAACTGACAGCAACGCGACAACGCGCGACAGTAACGGCTGATGACTGACAGCAGCACTGACAGCAACACTGACAGTAACTGACAGCACTGACAGTAACGGCAGCAATACTGACAGTAGCGACGTAACACTGACAGTAACTGACAGCAGCACTGACAACGAACAGCAGCACTGACGGTAACGACAGCAGCACTGACGGCAGACAGCACTGACAGTAACTGACAGCACTGACAGCAGACAGCAGCACTGTTTCTCCCTCGTCATGTCTCTTTATGGTTTCTTGATTTTTGATTGGCTACTTGAGCTGATGGTCTTTTTATCAGAGCCATTAACTCCAATGCTCGATTAGAGACACACAGTTAATTATCTAATGATGGAGCCAATAAGAGACTCTCTTTTACACACAGCTCACCAATCTAAGCGTTGACGTTGGCTCAGAAGCTGACTTATCAAGTCCACGAAATCTAACAGCCCTGTATGTGCCCAATGAAAACCCGTCTGAACACACATACACACACACACACACACACACACACACATTAACACACAGATAAACATTAACAAGTGAGACTCTGCATTGTTAATGCTAACAGGCTAGGCTAACAGGCTATGCAACTCTAGTGCTACAAGCGGTGAGTGAAAAAACAAACTTACAAACTGGCGAAGAAAAAAAAACGTGATTTCAGTGTCGTAACGTTAGCATGAAAGAAATGTTAACATGTTAGCATCTGCATGTGTTTACAGTCTGAGTTAGCGGGTGTAGCGTGGCTTCGGCTAACACTTAAATAATGTTTTCTGAATGGTGGAGGTGGAGGTGGAGGAGGGTTGGGGCACCAGACTGCATGACGGTGACCAGTTTCATTAGAAGGTGCTAACTGAACCCATCACGCCCAACAGAGTCCTCCGACACACACTGAGACTGTTTGTGTCTGAACACACACACACACACAGACACACACCCACGCTGATGGTAGCATTTCGTCACAAACTTTCAGTAACAACCTGACAAATAAACACAACGTCACACTATGAGGCTGAATATTAACAAACATTGGCAATCTTCAAACAAACTGCTTCTGAAAGTAATCTGATTACTCTGGGAATAATCTAAATACTCTGATTACTTACACCACGTCATCTGAAGATGAAAAGAAAAAGACGACTTACCCCCTTTGAGTTACATCACATGGCGACAACAAGGCGAGGAAGCGAGGACAGAGAGGAGAAATGTTACCGTGTGTTCCAGTGACACGCTGATGACAGCTGATGGCCTCAGAAGGATCAGTGGTTGTACTGACAGGAAATGAGCTGATTATTTTAAACAGTTTCCTGTTTTACGCACTCTGAGATGTTGTCACAGCGTTTGGTGTAACATTTGCAGAGTGTTATCTGTCATCCAGCAGCTTCACTGGCAGATCACTGACAATAGCGTTCTCTCCAATGTTTCTTTACTTTTAACAAAATGGTTTCTGTCTGAACTGGGAACAATCTGTGGACTGATGAGACAACCACCAGCATTCATCTTCACACGGACACATACAATAATATATATACATATATTTATATATCAGATATAATACAATGTAAAGAGTGTAATGATAAAAAATGAAATGTTCAAACTTGATGATGGAAATCACAAGCGGAGGCAGAAAAAAACAAATGAAACAATTAAACCTCCTTTTGCTTTATATTTATATTTTATATATTTATATTTTATAAGTTTGTTAGCCAGGGCTGCAAGTTCTCGGTAACTCAATTACAAAAAATGATTGAGAGTTTCCTCTGCCTCAAGCCTCGTTGAGTAAATTTAAAGCTCCGTTTTCACATGATTCTTTTAATGTGAGACAAGTGCTTCACGTTACAGGCGGGCTTTTGGTAGCAGCGGGGACAGTGTTGATGATCAGAGCGGCAGGCGCGGGACAGGAAAAAGCGAAATGAGCAAGCGCAGCAAAGCAAAAGTAATAAGAAAATTAACTTTATACAATTACTCGATTAATCGATAGAATAATCGACTACCAAAATGTGATGGCTGCAGCCCTGTTGTTGTATCAGTTTTGGACCTTCTTGAAAGGCGGGCTGGAGTCCTGAGACAGCAGCTGACAGCTGAGCGGCCATGTTTCCTACTGGCAGAGCTCCTCCCAATGAACTACCAGAGGATCAACTGGACCCTGTGGAACAGAGAGACTGGACAGGAGGGATGAGGGACAAGGGACAGGGGTTCATCAAGAGAGTTCATCAAACGGGAGAGTATAATTCTGTTTGCTTCCTGTTTACCTGAAAAACTTACTGAATGAGTTTATAATAAAACCACTGGTCAAATTCATTTATTTAAAGTAGACCATTTCTCTCAGTGCTGCTCTGGCCGGGATTGAACTCACAACTTGTGGCAGTAAAAATTCCTGTGTGCCTGACATGAACCCACTGGACCAGTGTGAGCTGTAGGAGGACATGAGGGCAGTGAGCAGTGGACCATGTGGTCCAAAGGACATGGAGGCAGTGGTTTCCTTCTCCATGATGAGACAAACAAAGTGAAGAACAGAAATGTTCTTCAGCAGCTCTAGGACTGATGGAGGAGAATCTTCAGCATGATTCCTCCCCTCAGTCTGATCCTGGATTCTTCTTCTTCATCAGTACTGAAAGATGGCCCAGTGGGAAGGGCGCCGACTGCTTAGTGGAGGCGTGGGATCAAACCTCGCTCCGCAACCTGAAGAATTTATGCAAAAACACAAACACAAACACAAAACCCAAACAAACTCGTCGTCGCGTTCATTGCGTTGCGTTGCGTTGCGTTCGTTTCTCGTCGTCAATTTCCATCAAATTTCTCCGATTTCAACAGATGACCATCGAGGAACAAAAGAACAGGTGATCAAGGTAAGTGAAGCTAGCTAGCTTCGTCTAAATTATTTTTAAGTGTGTGTTTGTCATTTTTAATATTCTCTCTCATATTTTGGTATTTCAAACATTTCGTCCTTGTTGTCCTCTAGTCATTGGCGGGCCTGGCGTGCAGCAGTGGAGGTCCTGATGCTGGTGTTTATTGTCCAGCAGGTGCTGTGAAGCACCACAGGCCAGCACAATCAGAGGCCTGCTGAGCCGGCCCAGCACTGTTTACCTGATACCTCCATGTTAATTACAGTCTGCACACACACACAGAGGGAGGCTGTCCTTCACCAGACAACACACACACTGCAACACACACACAGCAGGGCAACACACACTGCAACACACACACAGCAAAAACACACTGCAACACACACACAGCATGGAAACACACACTGCAACACACACACACACAACAAGGAAACACACCTGCAACACACACTGCAACACACACACACAGCAAAGGAAACACACACACACAGCAACACACGCACACAGCAGAAACACACACACACAGCAACACACACACACAGCAACACACGCACACAGCAACACACAGCACAGCAACACACGGCTGAGTGGTGGCAACACCCGCTGAATGCTCATGCTGGGTCAGACATGCTAAATGCTATCATGCTAAAAGCTAACATGATAAATTCTCACATCCTAAATGCTAACCTGCTAAAGGCTAGCATGCTAAATGCTAACCTGCTAAAGGCTAGCATGGTAACATGCTAAAGGCTATCATGCTAAATGCTAACATGCTAAAGGCTAACACACTATAGGCTAACATGCTAAAGGTTAATAGCAGCCTCAGACCTAACAACTGTTATCATTAAAATGTTCATTAATACACAGACTGACTTCATCACAACAGATAAAATATTAATATTAATAATCAATAATTAATCATTTTTAAACTTGAACTGTTTGTGCGTCCAGTTCGACTGGACTTCCTGCTGTCAGATGTTGGTGGGAGGGCAGTCACAGCCAATACTGCCGTCCTGTCCCAGTGTGGAGGGACCTTCGCTGATTATGAGATATCACCATGGGAACACACACACACACACACACACACACACACACACACACTTGTAGACTCACCATGTCAGAAGAAGCTGTGACCTCCTGCTGTCATCGTCCTCACTCTGAAACAACAGAGACTGAGATGACATCATCACAAACAAAAACTGCAGTTCCTCTTGTTGTCCACTTGAGGCTGCCTCCAGAAGTGAGTCAGTCTCCATAAGTCTCCATGTTCAAATGTCCACAGCAGAAATAAACATGTTTGCAGCCTGGTACAAAAAACAGTTCTGGTCTCTATGAGCTAATTTGCCCGTTCCATGACAAGCGTCACAGTGACTACATCTAGCTTGTCAGGTTTTAAACAGTCTGAGGGGACATCACAGAGACTACGTCCAGGTTTTAGACAGTCTGCGGGGACGTCACAGAGACTATGTCCAGGTTTTAGACAGTCTGCGGGGCGTCACAGAGACTATCCCGGTTTTAGACAGTCTCGCCGGAGGGGAGAAGTTCTATATAAATATATATATTTCCTGGCTATAATACTCTGGTGGTGTTATAATAAAATCAGCTGCGTCTACATTAAATGTTGCGATGGGCCAGCGTTCAGCCTGTATTCTCTACATTCATAATGATCTTCATCAGTATGTTTGATGATGACTGAACGTCCCTGAAGGACTCGTAAAGGATCAAATCTAACGAATCCATTAAAAGACGTTTGAGGTCTCTGAGGCTCCGGAAACTCTTCAGAGGACTTTCATCTCCGTCGCTTTGTTAAAGTCTACCGTCAGTATGTCCTCTCTACTCTCGTTAACGAGGTCCGCTCCGTTATCTCTGTTATTCTTTATTTCAGTCACATGAAGAAAATAATCTGTTTCATGTTTTATCAACAGAAACAAACTGAACAGCAGAAATATGAAATCCTGACAGTTTGACCTCCGACCCGTCAGTACGGACACAGTGTGGTGATGTTATTTCCTGACACACACGCCTGTGTTTTGCGGTCAGAAGCATTTAGCAGGCAGCTTTTATCAAAGCGACTTACAGAGATGGCTTACATTTAAATGATGGTTCTTTAAACTGTGCAGCAGACAAACACTAAGCATCATGGGTAATAGAGTTGAGCCTGCTTCATCGCAGCATGACGACCACGAGTTAGAAAGACTGGGTTATGATGGACAGTTGCCACTGAGAGGAGAGACAGAGGAGGAGTCCAGGAGATGAGGAGGAGGAGAGGGAGGGAGAGGAGGAAGAGAGAGGAGGAGGCGGGGATAGGAGGAAGAGGGAGGGGAGGAGGAGGAAGAGAGGGAGGAGGGGAGGAGGGACAGGAGGGGATAGGAGGAGAGAGGGAGGGAGAGGAGGAAAAGAGAAGGGAGGAGGGGTAGGAGTAAGAGGGAGGAGGAGGAGGAAGAAAGAGAGAGGAGGGGGGTGGGAGAAGAGAGGGAGGGAGAGGAGGAAGAAAGGAGGAGGGGGAGGGTAGGAGGAAGAGAGGGAGGGAGAGGAGGAAGAAAGGGAGGAGGGGGAGGGACAGGAGGGGGGGTAGGAGGAAGAGAGGGAGAGAGAGGGAGGGCTGCTCTTCATCTCTCATTAATAATCCATAAACAGTCAGTGGTGTTTGTTTCTCTAAATGACTGCAGAGGTGAACTAAAGAACAAACAAACACATGATCACACATGGATATGTTCATGTTATTATGATGATGTTAAGTATGTTCATGTTGTTCATGTTAGTATGATGATGTTAGTATGTTCATGTTGAAGTATGATGATATTAGTATGATCGTGTTAGTATGATGATGTTAGTATGATCATGTTAGTATGATGATGTTAGTATGTTCATGTTAGTATGTTCATGTTAGTATGTTATGTTAGTATGATGATGTTGAAGTATGTTCATATTTAGTATGATGATGTTGAGTATGATGATGTTAGTATGATGATGTTAGTATGTTCATGTTAGTATGTTCATGTTAGTATGATGATGTTAGTATGTTCATGTTAGTATGATGATGTTAGTATGATGATGTTAGTATGTTCATGTTAGTATGTTCATGTTAGTATGATCATGTTAGTATGATCATGTTAGTATGATGATGTTAGTATGTTCATGTTAGTATGTTCATGTTAGTATGTTCATGTTAGTATATTGATGTTAGTATGTTCATGTTAGTATGATGATGTTAGTATGTTCATGTTAAGGTATGTTCATATTGAAATATGATGATGTTGAAATATGTTCATATTGTATGTTCATGTTAGTATGATGATATTTAGTATGTTCATGTTAGTATGTTCATGTTAGTATGATGATGTTAGTATGTTCATGTTAGTATGATCATGTTAGTATGTTCATGTTAGTATGATCATGTTAGTATGTTCATGTTGGTATGTTCGTATTGATATGATCATGTTGAGTATATTCATGTTAGTATGATGATGTTAGGCTATGTTCATGTTAGTATGATCATGTTGAGTATGATGATGTTGAGTATGTTCATGTTAGTATGATCATGTTAGTATGTTCATGTTAGTATGATCATGTTAGTATGTTCATGTTAGTATGTTCATGTTAGGTATGATCATGTTTAGTATGTTCATGTTAGTATGATGATGTTAGTATGTTCATGTTAGTATGATGATGTTAGTATGTTCATGTTAGTATGATGATGTTAGTATGTTCATGTTAGTATGATCATGTTAGTATGATCATGTTACTCCTAAAATACAAAGCATGCGGACTGACTCCGGAATGGCGGTGGAGCAGATACGTTTCATCTTTAGTCAGTGTGTCAGCTCACACAGTCTATGGATCTGCAGCGACACGGCTCCGGGACGACTGCGGCTTCCGACAGTGCTCTGCCACACATCGCCTTGAAGCTGGCTTTCCCGGGCGCCGGAGCACGGCACATAAATTCAGCACAGAGCAGAATGTGCAGGGAAGGAAATCGGCTACAAAATAAAACCCCAGTTGATTTTCAAAATAAAATACTCTGTGTTCACATTATTAAGTTTGATGAATTTAAACTTTTGGTTTAAGTAATTAAAATAATTTGATTTAAAAAATTTTATTTATTTTTTTACAGTGTAACAGTCATTCTGAATAAATGAATATTAGTACTGTGTTACTGCATCTCATTATCTTTTAATGAGCTGTTGTTAATGTGATCACCGTTTATGCCTCTTTGATTATGACATTATTTTATATGTTTGATGTGGTTTATTATTCTCAAGTTTGATGACCAGCTGATCACTCTCAACTTCTTTAAGCGTTGATCATGGATCACGGCGGTCATCTGTGGAGGTCACATGTGGAGAGTGCGTGTCGCGGCCTCTCTTTGCTAACTGTTGAGGAATCTCCTCATTAACATATTAATTGATATTTCATGTTTTGGTAGCCAGCTCTGTTCAAACCTTGGTGAGTGTTGCGAGACTGCGGGCGGATGCTGGCGTTCGCGTTCTTCTTCTTTTGTGTCTTTGGACAGAAGTCTGCCATCTCACCTTGTGACCCTCTCTTTATGTGATCCGCCTCTCATTGGTATGATCGTCGTCTGATTGTTCAAATGGAAAAGTCATTTTTGGAGTGGTAGACTCTGAAAGGAGCCGCCGGCGAAACGCCTGCTCAGCGCTGCACGTGGTCGTTGTCGGAGCCTCGCCGGGGTCACTGGAGGTCAAGAGAATTATGATTCTGAGCTCATTCTTCCGGGCTCCATCTTCCCCGGCAACCTCGCCATAAAGGGCGTCATTGGGCCCGGTGATGGTAGTTGCTCTCAGAGGAGCGCTGATGTTCACTTCACAGTGCGATCATTATTTGATTTCTGTTCAGAGCTTTGTTAGCAGCTCACACACTGAGCGAGTCACACAGGTGAACATCAGCTGTTTATCTTCACAGTGTGAGGGCAGGAAGTACCTGACTTCAGTGAAACTCGCCTGTCTAATTTTACTGGATCAGAACCAATCAGGTTCTTCACCAGAACATGTTGTCGTGTTGAGCTACCGTCCTGCAGACAGCCGGCTCACTCATCAGAGAGAAGGAGTCACTCCTCAGAGAGAGGAGGTCCGAGCACGTCACGTCTCCGTCACTGCTGGAGCTCAGACCGGGAATCCATCACGAGGTCTGCAGGTGTCTTTGCTCCACCCACCAGGCCAGCTGGTTCTGGTCCCAGAGCCTGGAAAACAAAATGAAGTGTCCCTGTCAATCAAAGTGTCCACACTCTTAACTTTTTTTTTTGACAGACAGCTGAAGAGTGACAGGAACGTGGAGAGGGAGAGAGAGGGGGAACGACACGCAGCAAAGGGCCGCAGGTCGGATTCGAACCCTGGGCCGCTGCTGAGCCTTCGTACACCAGGGGCGGATGCTCTACCAACTGAGCTAATCAACAGTCCTCGCTCTTAATCCTGCATAACTTTCGTGTAATATAATGTGAACAGGTGAGTTGTATATAAATTCACCCTCAGTACGGTTAATCATGAACGAAATTAGCTACAGAGACCAAACTGTTTTTGTACCAGGCTGTAAACATGTTTATTTCTGCTGTGAAGTTTTAAGTTTTAGTTCTTCCTAGGACCTCCTGTGTGGTCCTGGTGCCGAGCGCCCGCGCCCAAGACTCTCACCTGATGAAAGAACATGGAAGGGATCATCCTGAGACACCTGGTGGCACACAGCTGGACCGCCTGCAGTTTGCTTACCGGCCTGGGATCTGGGTGGACGATGCAGTGACCTACCTGCTGCACAGATCGCTGCTACACCTGGAGGACAGCTGGAGCACTGTGAGGCTCATGTTCTTTGACTTCTCCAGTGCCTTTAACACCACCCAGCCGTCACCATCCAGCCGGGAGTGGACCAACACCTGGCTGCATGGACAACAGACTACCTCACCAACAGACCACAGTATGTGAGGCTCCATCATCTGTGTCTGACGTGGTGCTCTGCAGCACAGGTGCCCCTCGAAATTACGGGTGCTCTTCACCCTCTACACCTCGGACTTCACCCACAACACCACCCACTCACACATCCAGAAGTCCTCCGATGACACACCATTGTTGGATCAAATCAAATCAAATCAGTGGAAATCAGACATAGGGGTGGTGAGGCTACAGATTCCTGCGTGTTCACCTCAACAGCAACCTGGATGGATGGCTTAACAGCCATGCTCTCTACAGGAAGGGCAGAGTGGCCTCCACCTGCTGAGCAGACGAGGTCCTTCAGAGTGTGCAGGGCTCTCCTCAGGACTTTCTGTGATCTGTGGTGGCCTCAGCCATCTTTATGCTGTGGTCTGGAGAGGGGGCAGCACGGACAGGAGCAGACTCAAAGACTGATCAGGAGAGCGAGCTCTGCCCTGGACTGTCCTCTGGACTCCACAGAGGAGGTGGAGGAGAGGAGGATATTGGCTCCAGCTGACCTCCATCATGGACAACACCTCTCACCCTACACATGACACTGTGGGTCCCTGAGCAGCTCCTTCCAGCAGCAGACTGCTACCCACGGTGTAGAAGGAGGCTCAGCAGGTCCTTCATCCAACACAACACCTGCACCACCTGCACCACCTGATCATGGTGTAGTCTCTGATCCTGTTTTCAGTTACCACCACTGCTCATCATGGTTTATATTTATTTCATTTTAATCTGTATATATATATATATCATAGATGTGATTGGCAAAGGACAAAAAAGCAGGAAAATATGCAGCGCACCTTCCACCATTCTTGCGATGGCGACAGGGGGGGTTAATGCGGACAATTGCAGGCTCTTTGGTGGAGCTCTGCTTTGAGTGAAGTTGATAGCGGTGAGCGGTGACACGCACACACACACTGACACACACACACACACACACACACACACACACACACACACACTGACACACACACACACACAGGTGCACTAAGTCTGTAAATCATCTCATACTGTAACATTATCCTCTGTTGGTCTCAGAGGCTGTGCTCCAACCTGGTCCGGTCCGGCTGCTGAGCCCGGTTCTGTTAGCATGCTAACAGCAGATTCAGTCAGCAGTTAGCTACATTAGCATGTGCTTAGCTAACTGTGTGGCTTGTGTTGTTTCGTGTTGATAAGGAGAAACATTTGATGTTCATACAAACTGAACATGCTCTGCATGTTGATGTTTAGCTCGTGGTACGAATGTTAGTCACATGTTGTATTCATGTTATATAAACATTCATATAAATGATGTTTATCATCATCGTGATGACCTGGAGCTGGTTTTAATTAACAGTCACATGATGTTTGAAAGAGCGCTGAGGTCATCAGGATCAGTGTGTGTACCTGAGAGCGTGCATGTTTGATATTCAATGTTAAATGAGCGTGTTCACCTGATCCCGGACGGATGTGAGACGTGGACACGTGACGGGTTTGTTTGGAGGACTGTCATCAGAGCGGGAAGAGACCTCGTCACATGACGTGGAGCCGCTTTAATTGCTGTTGCTGACTGTCACAACGTGCATCATCAAAGCGCCACAAAAACACATCACTTACATGTTAAATCATAGAGAAGACAGAGTCAGTTATGAGTTTAATATGAGCCACCAACGAAGAAGAACAAGACTTTAACTGTGTATTATTATTATTATTAATTAATATACTTACTGTAAAAAATGTCAGGACGTGAAGAGAATTACAGATGTTTGTTTTATTATATTTTATGTATCTAAATCAACACGATGTAACTTTTCAGGCTTGGTGGAATACTGACAGGGAGCAGGGCTGCTTCACGTTAGCTTCACGTTAGCCTCACATTAGCTTCACATTAGCTTTATGCCAGTTCGCATCAGCTTCACGTTAGCTTCACAATAGCTTCATGGCAGCTTCACAGTAGCTTCACGTTAGCTTCATGTTAACTTCACCTACCTGTGGTCACAGGAGAAGGATTTTCCCTCCAAAAGCTTCCTTTACTTTACATTACATATCTTTGAAGTCTTATTATTTCTTATATACTTCATATAAACTTTAATATATATATATATATATATATATTTAGAATTTTAACAGACACAAATGTTCTTCCTCGTCACTCGTGAGTTTAAATCTGAAGCTCTTCTTTGTTTTTCGACCTCCAATAATCTGATGGATTAGCAGAGGATGGAGGGTTAACACTGATAAGGAGCTGGATAGAGCCTCCTCACCCGCCTCCCCTCCTCTCCCATCCCTGTGCGGTGCCGTGTGAATCCCCCCGTGAACAGTCGGACCTGTAAACAGTTTATCAGACTCTAATGCAGCGAGCTAATCCTATTAGCATTCATATTAGCTGCTCCGTATCTCCGTCTGAGGGGAGGACTGATTTGAATAACTTTCTGCGTCATATCAGTATCAGGGAAGTCAATTTGGTTTAAGAGCTGCTCACCGCTCAGCATCTGAGGAAACTGATTTAAGGCTGTCCAGATCACTGAGCGTGTACACACGAGGGCGGGTAATGGGGGACGTATACAGGACCGCCGTGAGACGTTTAACCCCCCAGAGGCTGTTCCACACGCTCAGCAAATGCTCAGCAAACGCTCAGCAAACACTCGTTAGAGCAGCGGTTCTCAAATTTTTTCGGTCTTTGCACACTTTGGACAAGGGGGAACTTTCAAGTCCCACCTGCCTCCATCGCCCCAACACAAAGCTAATGAAATACGCCAAGCTGAATATCTTCACGTAACATCATGTTATGCTAAATTCTAACTCAGTAACGTCAAATTAAAGTTCAACAACAGGGAAAATAAAAGTGCAGCTGTGTCATTATTGCATCAGGTTCAAAAACAGAGAAAGTTTGTTCTGCTACAGTTAACATGCCGACGTTCATCATTATTTTGGCACTTTGGTTCCAGGTTACATTTTTCTCGGGTCTCATATCTAATGTTGTTTTAATTTAGGCTGCAAGGAGGTCAGTACTGATTACTTTGAATGTCTGATCTCTGTCGTCATTAAAGAAAGGCATCGATAGAGCAACATCCCAACCTGCACAGAGTCATTCAGGGAGGTTCGCTCCGGGGGGCTATATAACACAGCTAGGACGCTTTGCTCTCACATATGCTGCATTTTCTACTGCTTGCTCCAGATTCGGGAGATTGGATCTCATTTGTGGGCGTCAGGGAGCCACTATCAATATGCGGGAGACTCCCGGAGCTTCCCGGAGAGTTGGGATGTCTGGATAGAGACAGGCATAAAAAGGAAAATTTCCTCCTGTTTGGTGCGCCCCACCTGTCACTGCTCTATTCCCCACCAGTAAGGCGCGCCCCACACTTTGGGAACCACGGCATTAGAGTAATAATGATATAATGATATGACTGTCTTCGTGACGTATGCCTTCACCCTCGTTACTGTAGCTGGCTCCGTCACCTGGTGGAGAGCTCGTCATGTATGTGTCTGTTCACTGCTGATTAATTTATTCAGTTTATTTTGATGATGAAACAAATCAGAATAAATTTCTGTCTGTTTTTATTATTTTATGAACATGTTTTATTTATTTATGAAATGTTGATTTCTGATTTTTGTTGCTTTCAAAATAAAATTAAAAAAATCTGAAAATGTTTTTGTGAAATAAAAAATGAGTCATCTCTTTAAAACACATTGGGCGAAAACATTATTGAAATATCTCGTGTCTGCGATGTGAGGCGTGGAGACGATCCTGGATGAATAATTAGCTCCATAAAGTCAAAATAAGATGCGAGGAGCTGTCAGGAAGACGACACTTTAAACAGAACAAAGAAAATACCTGAAGACCACCATGAATAAACATGAGATGATTTCCCATCAGGCCTCTCTGTGCTCACCTCCTCTGCCTGAGTGATCACCAGTGCCGGGACGCCATCATCGCCCACACCCTGATTGGAGTCAGTATTCAGGTCCTGGTTCTGGTCCTGGTGTCCATGATGTTCAGCTCGGTCCTGGTCCTGGTGTCCCTGATGTTCGGCTCGGTCCTGGTCCTGGTGTGAGACTTCATGCAAACAGACGGAGGAGGATCAGACAGGGTTACGTGTCCGAGAGCAGAGGCCAGACTGAAGCACACAGGTTGTACTTAGTCAGCTAACGTAACCTAGCTGCACACCTAACCAAGCTAACGGTACAGATACCATGCTAAGCAGATAAACAACCTCTGTTGTTTACGTAAACAACCTCTCCTCTGTTCCGTGATCTCTGTTCTGTATTTGCTGTCTGTCTGAGGCTGCTGAGCCCGTTTATGTTGCCAGCTAATGGCAGATAATTAACGATGAGCTCAACATAACCGACTTAAAGCCGTATGGGCGAGCTTGGCTTTGTGGTTTCTGTAGCCCAAGTTGGTCTGAACGTATGAGATGACAGGTCAAAGTTTTCTCATATTTTACAATGTTAAAAATATGCAAATGAATAATGAAGTACAGTCAGATAAAAGAAAAAAAACCTTAGCTTCACGTTAGCTTCACATTAGCTCCACATAAGCTTCACATTAGCTAAACTTTGCTCGCTGTCATAACACTTTACATGTCTTTGATTTTTTTTATATTTTCACCTGACAAACTTTTATGAGTTCTTTTCAAAGTCTGACTAAATGAAACACACCAGAACCAGGAACAAGTCTCACCTCTGTCCAGGTCCTGGCTGTGCTCGGCCCGTAACAGAGCCTGATCTTGGGCAGGTCTGCCTCGGTCACCATTGTGTTCTGTTGGGTTCTGGTCTAGTCCCTGCTCCTCCAGCTGGTCCTGAGGTGGTTCTGCTTCATCCTGTGTACTGTCTTTGTCTTGAACCTGGTCTAGACTAGAGTAAAGACCCTGGTCCAATTCGAGACTTTCAGGACTCTGGTTGAGCATTCGGTCCAGTTTCAGGTCTCGCAGTGACTCACTCTGAAGCTCGTTATTTAGAGAGGATTCTGGGAAATCTTGGTCCATTTTTGAGGCCTGGAACATGAGAGAAAACAGACAGGTGAACAACCTCTGAACCCCGGTTCTGTTAGCAGAGTCTAGCTATTTTAGCATGTGGCTAGGCTAAAGCTAACTATGTAACTCAGAGTTGACAGATGACATCACGTTGTTGCTCGGTAACAGTGACCTCACACACTCGTCGTGGTGCCGTCTCATCGTGGTTTAGTTGACATGTTTAGTTTGTTTTACGTTGTTTGAATGTTTCCATGGCTGACTGTACGTGAACACGTGATCTCTGTGAAGTCTTTGTGAGTCCCCGGGGTGGTAATTATGTCCTCGCTCAGATAACACAGCCTGTTTCATACTCAGATAATAGCGATTAAAAAGAGTGTTTTCCAATTAATTAAACACACTGTGTTCAAGTAACCTCTGGACATGTGCCCTGCGGGCTCAGCTCATTTATGAGCTAGTGAGGGAACAAAAACCCGAGTTCCTTTCATGTGAGAGTCTTCACCATCGAGTCGTCCCGTGGAGAGTTTGAGGGGAAGCCGCGCACATTGCACTGAATATTCAACTTTGTTCATGTAAACTGTGAACATAAGTTTGTGCTCCGGTGTCATCCCGTGGGCGGGCCTGCGGGGGGCTCCACTGGGCAATGATGAGAGAGTGATGGAGTTTTTCTGAGTCATTACTCTGAAGAGGTGCGTTCACCTCCGCGGTCGTGCGGCGCCGTAATGAAAGATGCTTAAAAAAGCGTGAAAACGCTGTGGCTAATCTGCTCGACCCATCTGTGGAGGAGCGGCTTAACGCCGCGGCGCTCGCACCATTTCGCCCATCAGTGCAGCCATGCTCGTGATGTGCTTAGAGAGGCTTCATCACGTCAAGTCAGTGTCAATGAACGCCAGGGGAACAACACGGAGACTGCTGATTGGAGGAAAGAGTCAGCTGACTCAGTGTATTTAACCTCACCTGTCACCTGCAGAGTCTGGACCAACCACAAAACACACAGACACAGACAGGTACAGACAGACACAGGTACAGACAAGTGCAGACACACAGGTACAGACAGACAGGTACAGACACTTACAGACAAGTACAGACAGACACACAGGTACAGACAGACAGGTGCAGACACAGACAGGTACAGACACACAGGTACAGACAGACAGGTACAGACACTTACAGACAGGTACAGACAGACACACAGGTACAGACACAGACACTTACAGACAGGTACAGACAGACAGATACAGACACTTACAGACAGATACAGACACTTTCAGACAGGTACAGACATGTACAGACACTTACAGACACTAATAGACAGACAGGTACAGACAGACATGTACAGACACAGACACTTATAGACAGACAGGTACAGACAGACATGTACAGACACAGACGCTTACAGACAGGTACAGACACACAGGTACAGACAGACATGTACAGACACAGATGCTTACAGACGGGTACAGACACACAGGTATAGACAGACAGGTACAGACACTTACAGACAGGTACAGACAGACACTTACAGACAGGTACAGACAGACAGGTACAGACACTTACAGACAGGTACAGACAGACAGGTACAGACACTTTCAGACAGGTACAGACACAGACACTTATAGACAGACAGGTACAGACAGACATGTACAGACACGGACGCTTACAGACGGGTACAGACACACAGGTACAGACAGACAGGTACAGACACTTACAGACAGGTACAGACAGACAGGTACAGACACTTACAGACAGGTACAGACACAGACGCTTACAGACAGGTACAGACAGGTAGGTACAGGCAGGTACAGACACTTAAAAACACAAACAATAAACTGACAGGTACAAACACTTACAGACACATAGATGGTTACCATTGTGACGGTAATACACTGTTCAACTGAAGGTCTGACCGTCTAATTATAGAGAACTAATGAGATTACACACACACACACCCACAGACTGTCTAAAACCTGGACGTAGTCTCTGTGACGTCCCCGCAGTCTGTCTAAAACCTGGACGTAGTCTCTGTCACATCCCCGCAGACTGTCTAAAACCTGGACGTAGTCTCTGTCACATCCCCGCAGACTGTCTAAAACCTGGACGTAGTCTCTGTGATGTCCCCGCAGACTGTCTAAAACCTGGACGCAGTCTCTGTGATGTCCCCGCAGACTGTCTAAAACCTGGACGCAGTCTCTGTGACGTCCCCGCAGACTGTCTAAAACCTGGACGTAGTCTCCATGACGTCCCTGCAGACTGTTTAAAACCTGGACATAGTCTCTGTGACTCTCACAGACTGTCTAAAACCTGGATGCACTCTCTGTGATGTTACCGCAGACTGTCTAAAACCTGGACGCAGTCTCTGTGACGTCCCCGCAGACTGTCTAAAACCTGGACGTAGTCCCTGTGACATCCCTGCAGACTGTCTAAAACCTGGACGTAGTCTCCATGACGTTCCTGCAGACTGTCTAAAACCTGGACGTAGTGTCTGGTGTTTTATGAGTTCATACTGATGTTCTCTGTTGTCATGAACGGAGAAATTAGCTATAGAGACCAAAACTGTTTTTTGTACCAGGCTGTAAACATGTTTATTTCTGCTGTGAAGTTGGACATTTGAACATGGGGACTTATGGAGACTGACTGTGGAGCCAGCCTCAGGTGGACGTTAGAGGAACTGCAGTTTGTGTTTCTGTCTCTGATCTCTCCTCCTCTCAGGCAAACTAAACCTGGATGCTGCTCAGTGTTTAGAGCTGCTCTCTCCTTCTCCTCCTCTTCCTCCTCCTCCTCCTCTTCCTCCTCCTCCTCCATGTAAGTTGGGTCGGTACCTCTCACTCGGACTCCCGTCTCCGTCCCGTCATGTCTTATCCTCAGGGTTTCCTCTTCCAGCCCTCGGTGTCCCTGGCTCTTCACTCGTGTCCGTCCTTCGGTTCCGGGGTTCTGTTAGGACCGAGGACGGATGAGTTGGGTCGATCTTCTTCGGGTTCAGCCTTCGCTCCGTACTCTGGATCAGCGACTTCTCCCGGATTCAACACACACCTGCCGTACGGCGGAGAGCCGCGTGCCGCCGCCACCCTCAACTCCTTCGTGGTGAGTGTCGGTAGGGAACGGCCCGGAGCGGACCGGAGCGGGTCGGTCCGGCCGGGTTTAGGTTCTGGTTCTGGGAGTTTGTGGCGCGTAATGACGCTCCGTGCGTAAAAAGAAAGAAGAGGTCTGAGCGATGTCAAGATTTCAACTTTAATAATAAGAATAGTAATAATAATGACAATAATAATGATGATACAAACAATGATATTGATAATAACAGTAATGATACTTATTATAATGATGATTTAAAGGATTAATTAAAACAAAGAAACATTTTCATATTTATTTATAATAATGAATATTATTGAAAAATATTAAACAAAACGAGCTTAAACAGTTTTTATTATTATTTAATTTAATTTAAATGAAGTTTCAGATTTAGTTTTTTTCGTCATTTGTAAAATAAATTTTCTTAAAATAATTTTTTATTTAAAATGCAATGAAAAATAAACGAAACTGAATTTAAATGAAATTAAAATAAATAAATAAAAAAATAAATGAAAAATAAATTAATGTTTAATGTGTGTGTGTTATGGTGTGTGTGTATGTTACAGTTTGTGTGTGTGTGTGTGTGTGTGTGTGTGTGTTAACAGTGTGTGTGTGTGTGTGTGTTACAGTGTGTGTCAGCGTTTTTAAAGCTGCACACAGAAACAGTAACAATGACATCACTTCCTGTTTCAGGGTCCTGGTTACGACCCGTCCTCAGGCGTCTCCACCTCTCTGGACTTCCACCCGTTCGGGGCGTTGGGGGCATACGTGTACGGAGACCCCGCCTACAGGAAGAACGCCACACGTGATGCCACGGCAACACTGAAGGCGTGGCTCAACGAGCACCGTAAGAACCCGTACCCGACCAAAGGCGAGAAGATCATGCTCGCCATCATCACCAAGATGACGCTGACCCAGGTCTCCACATGGTTTGCCAACGCACGGCGGCGGCTGAAGAAGGAGAACAAGATGACGTGGACGCCCCGGAACCGCAGCGAGGACGAGGAGGACGATGACAACGCAGATCTGGAACGCCATGATGACGAGACTGCGAAGAGCAACGATGACAATAAGAGCAAGAGCCACACACGTGAGTCACACGGCAGTCACATGATCAGCTAATCACACATAAATATATATAAATATAATATAAATATATAAATAAAACAAATATATTTACAGTCTGAACAGTGTGTGTGTATGTTAATGAGTGATCGACATCATAAACAGAATAACACTTCAAATATAAACATATACTCACATACATGCTGTGTTTACAGCTGTTTGTACTGTAATTAATCAAATCTGATTTAATTAATATTTATTAATATTAACTATAATTATTAATAATAACAATTAATAATATTAACAATAATACTAACGCCATGTTTGATGGCTTGTCTGTTTCTCACTGCAGCTCCGTCTCGCTCTCCCTCGGTCGTGGACTCTTGTGTATTGATGTTAGACAGCGGTGGCGGTGCTGACCCAGATCGAGGTTTCTCTGATGCAGACTTTAAGGACTCAGTGGTCCAGAGGCTGCCCCGGCTCATAGGCCCTGCCCCCTCCAAGGTCCCGCCGGAGCGCCCGGTGTCTAAAGATCACGTGGACTCCTGCAGTGCCATCCAGAACCCGACCCCCAAACCCAAATTGTGGTCTCTGGCTGAGATGGCCATGTCTGTGGACAAACATAAAGGATGTACAGACCCTCCACTGAGTGGGGGGACCGTCCATGCCACACCCGCGCAGCGGACCACGTTCACCCACAGGCACCTGTACTACTGCGCCCCCTCCCTGCCTGGGTACTCGTATGGCGCCCTTGGGCCGCTGCAAGGCTCGGCACAGCATTCAAATGGATTACAGCAGACAATTCTGCAGAGAGCCGACACCAGAGACCGCCAGCTACACAGCCATGAACTGAACACAGGCACGAGTAGCACCTAGACCTGGATCACCTGAACCACCTAGACCACCTGGACCAGGACCCTCAGCGACCTTTGTCCACACAGATCCGACAGGGACCAGCCTGGATATCAGACACAGACGAGCTGTGACTGACTGTGAAAGAAACACTTTGAAACGTTTTTTTCTATGTTTATCAGATCTTTGTAGTGCGTTTCTGCACAAACATGAAGTCTCATTAAAAATAGTTTTATTAATACTGAGACAAACAACGGCCATTTTTCAACTGAGACCTACCACAGTGATACAACCGCTCAGGAAACATGAATGAACATGTAAATGAACATGTGAATAAACGTATGAAGAAATCTTCGGGTCTGAAAGAAAAAAGATGTTCAGACTGAAGCCACATGATTTAACTCTGATCTGCACGTTCAGCACATCATCAAATAGTTTTAATTATTATTATTGAATCCTCTCAGAAGTCATAAACAGACTTCTGAACAGTCCTTCAGTTTTAAACTAAAACAGAGATCTCAGTCTGAACATCCACGAGCTCACTAATGGCTAATGGTGCTAATTCAACATAATTAAAACAAATATTAAAAGATAATAGTTTAAATGTCAAAGAGAACATCAGTATGAATTCTTCCAGGTTGTCCTGATTATTATTTTGTTTCTGTCGTCTGATTGGTTCATTAATATGTTTTTATGTTGGTGTTAGCATGTTAGCATCTATCAGAATAGTAATTAACTTTAAATTAAGAGTACTGAAGAAAAATACTTATTGGAACCATCTGGAGATTTACTCCTGTTAATGAGCGACCATCACAAAGAACGAGCAGCCATGACAAAAGAATGAGCGACCGTCACACAAAATGAGCGACCATCACAGAGAACGAGCAGCCATCACAGAGAACGAGCGACCATCACAGAGAACGAGCGGCCATCACAGAGAACGAGCGGCCATCACAGAGAACGAGCGACCATCACAGAGAACGACCAGCCATCACAGAGAACGAGCGACCATCACACAGAACGAGCAACCATGACAAAGAACGAGCAACCATCACAGAGAACGAGCGACCATCACAAAGAACGAGCAGCACATCACAGAGAACGAGCGACCATCACAGAGAATGAGCGACCATCACAAAGAACGAGTAACCATCACAGAGAACGAGCGACCATCACAGAGAACGAGCGACCATCACAGAGAACGAGCAACCATGACAAAGAACGAGCAACCATCACAAAGAACGAGCAACCATCACAAAGAACGAGCAACCATCACAAAGAACGAGCGACCATCACAAAGAACGAGCAACCATCACAGAGAACGAGCGACCATGACAAAGAACGAGCAGCCATCACAAAGAACGAGCGACCATCACAGAGAACAAGCGACCATCACAGAGAACGAGCGACCATGACAAAGAACGAGCAGCCATCACAAAGAACGAGCGACCATCACAGAGAACAAGCGACCATCACAGAGAACGAGCGACCATGACAAAGAACGAGCAGCCATCACGGAGAACGAGCGACCATGACAAAGAACGAGCAACCATCACGGAGAACGAGCAACCATCACAAAGAACGAGCAACCATCACGGAGAACGAGCAACCATCACAAAGAACGAGCAACCATCACAGAGAACGAGCAACCATCACAGAGAACAAGCGACCATCACAGAGAACGAGCGACCATGACAAAGAACGAGCAACCATCACAGAGAACGAGCGACCATGACAAAGAACGACTGTAATGACTGTAATTTTTATATTTTGATTATCTAGGGAATGAGAATATAATTATATTAAATACCTGTGCCAGTGCTTAACATGTGTATAATGTATACAATTGTGTTTAGAAGTCTCCCAACCTAACCCCATGATGGAGAACAGGAAAATGGGCAACCATCACAGAGAACAAAGAAGAAGGAGTAGGAGCTGACTGTCTGTCTGAAGACAGTAATCATTAACTTTTCAACATCTTCATGTTTAAGGTTTTTCTCTCTACACCTGAACCACACCTGGATGACCCTGTTGAGCCCAGACTCTGCTCTGATGGCAGTACTCGTACTCGCTTCAGGATGTTAAGATGAATCTTCCTCTGTGGATGATGTGAGGCAAGTAGGTTGCAATAATCTCCTCTCTGACAAACAGAAGGAGACGTTCAGTCTAAGAGGCTTACAGCTTCACCTTTTATCTGACGGACCAAGAATGAAGATTTGATTTCTCTGACCGAGAAGGTGGACTGATCCTAATTCTACAACGAGGAGGAGGAGAGGAGAGAGAGGAGAGGAGAGAGGAGAGGAGAGGTGTTTGTTCAGTGACGATGAGGAGGAGTTTGTGATCTATGAGGTTTTTTTTTTTTGCTGTTTTATTTTTTCAGTTTTTGTTTTTATATTTCAGAATATTTAATAATTAATTTAAACATCCACAGTTATTTAATGTGCACTTATTCATGTGTGTGTGTGTGTGTGTGTGTGTGTGTGTGTGAAAATTATAATGACTAGCACTATTATAGTGTATAATATGTTTAAATAATTAAAGCCTTGATAGTCAGTTTTGTTGTTAACTCTGCAATCTATAATATTAGTGCATTCATTTATTCTTAATTAAACGTGCCCATGATGATTTAAATTTATATATTATTAATTATTAATATATGTACTGCAGAGAATGTTGAAATATTAAAAACATTACATTTTAATGTGAAACAAACACTCACTGTAGTTTATGTGAAATTAAAATGTTAATTTTTTTAGTTTTATATTTTTAAATGGCGCAGTGGTTAGCGCTGTCGTCTCACTGGTTTGTCTCTTTGTGCTCTGTGATGAGCTGCAGACTTCTCTATGGCGGACCTCGCCCAGAGTCAGCTGGGATAGGCTCCGCCCACCATGACCCTGACTAGGAGAGGTCCCACATGGTCAGTGTGATGTCATAGTCCACTGATGGTGTGGTAGGGATGTGTGTGTGTGTGTGTGTGTGTGTGTGTGTGTGTGTGTAATGTACACATGACACACATGAATAATTACTATCAAACTCTGACTCTGACTGGAGGAAACAGATTATTGATTATTGATCAGTTTAAACAAACAATACTTTTCCACTTCAGTGGAAAGTAACTAAGTACATTTACTTGAGTACTTTTTAAAGTACTTTATATATTTATTTTATAACTTCAGATTACTTGTCACATTCATTTAATTTATTTCTCAGACTGAAAGAAATCTCATTATTACAGTTTTTTCCAATTGCTTAAACGCAATTTTGCAAACTCGCCTGGTTTTATCAAAATACTAACACAATTCACCAAACCACACACCCAAACTGCAAAATACCTCATATAATCTGCAAAATGAAGCACTGCAACCAAATTCAAACTTTTGCACCAGATGGCACACACTTCATTCGTATTACAGATTTTTGTCTAACCAACTACACACTGCTGGGCATAATGAAAAGCACCTCATCTTTAGTATGCTTTGCCATAATACTAACATAGTTCAAACTGTAGAGAATTCTTCACATTGTTCACATGCACAGAAATATTTGCAGATACACACATGTGCTATTGAAATATCTATTTTTTATTTTTCACCAAAGAAGTCAGTGCAACATATGCACAGCAGATATATTTACATTGGAGTGAACTAAAATATGCTCACAAAACAGTAAGCTGAAAAATACAATTGCAGAAAAAATGTGCAGAAAAAAGTAAAAAATAAAATAAAGAGGAAAGCAAAATAATCAGACAGCACTGCTCTACCTCTCACTCTTCCTCCCCTCTCATTCTCATCCTCCCTCTTCTTCTTCCTCTCTCAGCGATGTCTTCAATTGTTGTTGTAAAAGAAAAAAAGATGCTCACCTGTGCTCTTTTATTGCTTACTTCCTGATTGAAGAGTTAACAATTACATAACACCTGTTTGGCCAGGTGGCACATATAGTGGCCAATGAGCTCATGTAGTGTCATTTTAAATGGTGGTGTTCTGAAATTGGAAACATGTGACTTTATGTCAGATTGTTGTGTCTTATGCAGAGAACCGTGTTCAGTACACTTAAAAAGTGCCATTTCCAATTGCAAAATGTGTGTAAAGCAGAAAATGTGTTTTGGAGATTTGAGGCTTTGCTCCCTGTGTGTCAAATATTTGTGCTATCCATGTAATTTCAGTGTGTTAGCAACTGGAAAAAACTGTAAATAAATTAAACTGTGTGTGTATGTGTATGTGTGCTGCAGACAGGAACACAACACTGATACTCACAATCAAATTAAAATTATTTTTTATAATGAATCATATATTTTTTTTTATTATGATTTATTTTCAAATATTTTCAAAATGTTTTTGAGACATCAAATCAAAGAAAAAAGATCAAAATGTCAAACAAATTATAAAATGACGTATCATTGAGACTACATACGTGTTAATGAGACTACATACGTATTAATGAGACTACATACGTATTAATGAGACTACATATGTGTTAATGAGACTACATATGTGTTAATAAGACTACATACGTATTAATGAGACTACATACGTATTAATGAGACTACATACGTATTAATGAGACTACATACGTATTAATGAGACTACATATGTGTTAATAAGACTACATACGTATTAATGAGACTACATACGTATTAATGAGACTACATATGTGTTAATGAGACTACATACGTATTAATGAGACTACATATGTGTTAATGAGACTACATATGTATTAATGACACTACATATGTGTTAATCAGACTACATACATGTTAATGAGACTACATACGTGTTAATGAGACTACATACATGTTACTCAGTACGTTTACATGCAGCAAGAAATTCAAATTTCTGATGGTATCAGATGATGACATGCAGACCGGATCACTTGTCTGAGTATACATGCCGTTCAGAGAATCAGATAAACGGCCAGAGCACGGCTGACTCTGTTACGCTAGGTGGCGCTGTAGCCCTCTCAACAAAGAGCCACTTTCGGTTGACCTCTACTTATCAGCAACAACAAACTATCTGAAGGCAATTCAAATAAAGATTACATATGAGAATGGAGCGATGCTACAAAGCTGCGTACTTTTCATGTATTATTTCGTCACAATAATATAAAGAACAGGATCTTTTGGCTTCGGGTGAAAGCCTTGTGGAAAATGCGCATCATAGAGCATAAATCCACTTCAGATCCGATTGCTGAGTATACATGGCGTTAAATATCCGACTATGAGCGAATTATCTAGGTGTTCTTATGTCCGATGTGGTCCGAAATAGGTCAGAAGTAGATCGGACTAAGGTGTTTACAAGCACTTTAAAAAGTCCGAACTAAGTCCGATACGATCAGAAATTCGAATTTCTTGCTGCATGTAAACATACTGAATGAGACAACATATGTGTTAATGAGACTACATACGTGTTAATGAGACTACATATGTGTTAATAAGACTACATACATGTTAATGAGACTAAATATGTGTTAATGAGACTACATACATTAATGAGACTAAATATGTGTTAATGAGACTACATACATGTGTGAGACTAAATATGTGTTAATGAGACTACATACGTGTTAATGAGACTAAATATGTGTTAATGAAGACTACATATGTGTTAATGAGACTAAATATGTGTTAATGAGACTACATCATTAATGAGGACTAAATATGTGTTAATGAGACTACATCGTGTTAATGAGATTAAATATGTGTTAATGAGACTACATACGTGTTAATGAAATAAATATGTGTTAATAGATCTTGTTTTATTATTTTATGATGAATTTGTTTAAAATTAATCTGTGAACTTATTTATTATATAATATTATTTATTTATTAAATATAACCTGAGAATAGCGTCTTTATGATGCTGTCATTGACATATATGTAGGTTTATGTACGTTATGTCTGCATTACCTGCGTTTTGAACTGCATTATGTAGATTTATTAACATGTAGTCTCATTAACACATATGTAATTTTATTAACATGTAGATTTATTGACATGTATCATTGTAGTCTCATTGACATGTATTTAGTTTATTAACACATATGTAATTTTATTAACATGTATGTAAATTTATTAACACATATAGGATTTTTGACACATATAGATTTATTGCCATATGCAGTCTCAAATAAAATATTTTAATAAACAATAAAATAAAAAATGTGAAGGAGCATTAAAGATCCTGAAAGAAACAAAAATAAAATTCATTTTAGTCCATCAGTAATTTAATTATAATTTATTGTTATATATCTATATAATTTTATATATTTTAGAATAATAATAATAAACTTTGGATGGATTAAATCATTTCTGACATGAAGCTGTCAAACACTCAATCAGCTGTCCGGCCTCCCGTTTGCTTTGATTGGGCGCCTCTGCTGTCACATGACCCACATCATTAATAATTCAGGACCAGGAGAGCTCATGAACCACATATATATATATATACACATATATATATGTATATATATACACACACACAGTGATGGTCAGATTTTTTGTAAAAAATACTAAAATAATCTTATTAAATGTTAAGTCATGTCCCAATTCACAATACTGCCATTCCCAAATTATGGACTCAAAGAAAAACTCAGATTTCATGGGTGCAAAAGTATGTGAACCCCTTCGTTAACAGGATGTGCACCTCCTTTGCAGTAGTAATCTCAGCAAATAGTTTCCTAGTGACTTATCAGTCTCACATCTACTTTGGGGATATTTGCCCACTCTTCCTTGCCAGAGCAGCCTGTGAGGTTTGGATGGGTGTGTGGCATGAACTGCTCATGGAGTCCATACAGCATTTCATTTGGATTTAGAGTCAGGACTTTGACTGGGCCAATCAAGAACACAAATTTTCTTCTTCTCCTGCTGGAAGGTTTTGGATCATTTTTCATGTTGATGAGGAAACATGTCATGATTCTCCTGGACTATGTGGGTTGTCAGGTCCTGAGGATGAAAAGCAAACCCAGATCTTAACATTCCCACCCACCACATGCTTCTGTTGGGAGCTTCCTTTGGTTGTATCACGGCATTGACTTTCGCCAAATATGGCTGTTTAGTTGTAACCAAAGAGTTCAACTTGCCTCATCTGTCCACAGAATGGACTTCCAAAAACCTTCAGGTTTCTAAATTCTCTGGCAAAGTTGAGACAGGCAGCTTTGTTCTTTTTAGTGAGCAGAGCCTTCTTCCTAGCAACCCTTCTATGTAAGCGATGTTGATTGAGTTTTCTCCTTATTGTGGAAACATGCGTGTCCCAGATGCAGTAGAGGTCTGCAAATCTCAAGATGTTATGTTTGGGTTGGCTTTTAGCTGGATGCCATTTTCTTGTCTCTTGCTGATATTTTAGAAGGTCGTCCACTTCTGTGCAGAGTTTAGTCTTTTTCAGTGCTCTCCATTTGTAGATGATCTGCCTCACAGTAGAGCATTGAGCTCAATTCTTTTTTTAGATGACTTCATAGCTCCCCAGAAATGTGCTGACACTACCCTCCTCCTGGGGGTCCTCTGAGATCTCGCTTCCTCTCTGCATGATTGACCTGTATGGGTTACCCAGGTAAAGCTAAAGGGACACAGTTTCATCTCTGTGTTTCCAGTCAGTGATGCACAATTTGTCCTAAACATTGGTCCATTTCAGTGGTTAATTTAGACACCAACTGATCCGCCTGATTCTGCTGCTTGCTTTAACCAATGCAGCTCAGGGTTCTGCTTTTGCATCTACATAAGTCCACCAAAAACTCTTTTAAATTAGTCCTGACTACACAATTGATTTTTTTTTAAGAGTATATTGAATTGATAAACCTGCACCTGTTATTTCATATAAAAATAATGCTATTGATTAAATAAGCAAATCAAAGGTGAAACAGAAAACTCCAAAATACACACACACACACACACACACATATATATATATATATATGTCATGACTCAAACATCTAAATTATCTTGTTTATTGGTTGTTTCTGTTTAATTTCATGGATTTATTATTCGAATTTATTAGTATTTATTTATTTTTACTGAATGAGTTTGACTCAAACTTCATCATAGTGACACAGACTATTTGTTAATGTTAATAATAAATAATAAAATAAATGACAATAAATGATTTACAATGAAATCATTAAATCATCCATCAATCATCCCATCTTAGTCAATTCATCTTCAGTTATTTATGGTTTTATCAAGAATGTTTTTAAAATATTTTTTTAAATGTTGTAAATGTGTTTGTCACTTGGTGGTGTGCATGGAGACCTGCTGGTCGCGCCTCCTGCAGACTCCTCCCCTGTTAACTCGAGCTGCTGACAGATGGTAACATTTGCTCATGATCTTTCCTCCAGTGACCCTTAACGCTGAATATCACACAGCGGAAGTGACAGCATCCTGTTAGCATAGCCACTGCTAGCCGTCTGTAATTAGAAGGAACATAAACAACATGGAGCCGACGGTGCTGACGGTGCTGACGGAACTGACGGGCTGTCAGTTACACAACAACAGACTCACACTGATCTTTGCACATCATACACACACACATACACACCTCATACACAACACACACACACACACCTCATACACACACACATCATACGTACACACACACACACCTCATACACACACACACACACACACACACACACACACACACGCAAACACACGTGCACACACAAAATACATACGTACATACACACACATCATACATACACACACACATCGTACATACACACCACATCATACGTACACACACACACATATTTACACACACACACACACACACCATACATACACACACATCACACACACACACACACACACATCATACATACACACACACACACATTGTACATACACACACACATCATACATACACACACGCACGCACATCATACACACACAACACACACATCATACACACACACAAACATATCATAGACAATGTTAGTACGTCTGGATGTTGTCTGAATGTTATTCTGACATTGTGTCAGTGAACAGGTAAACTAACAGACTTACTGGGTTTCACAGTTCCCCTCTCCTCCTCCTCTCTCCCTCTCCTCCACCTCTCTCCCTCTCCTCCTCCTCTCCTCCACCTCTCTCCCTCTCCTCCACCTCTCTCCCTCTCCTCCTCCTCTCCTCCTCCTCTCTCCCTCTCCTCCTCCAGTCTCTCTCTCCTCCTCCCCTCTCCCTCTCCTCCTCCTCCTCTCTCCCTCTCCTCCTCCTCCTCTCCTTCCTGTCCTCTGAGGTCTCGGGGGTCCTCCAGGCCTGCAGTAGCCTGGAGGAAGGGGGCCCCCTGCAGGTGGAGTGTCCCCACAGCAGCTGGCCCAGCCTCATGCTCCACCTGAGTTAGTCAGATGCATGCTGGGACATGAGAGTGGTTCTGGATCTGAGACAGGCTCGGTCCTCTGAAGCGTCATCTGTCATCTCTGCTGGGAGCAAACCTCCTGCAGGCCAGTGGGTTGACCCGGATCAGCGCTGTCAACACCTCTGCTTGTTGTCCAGGAGCTGGATGCTTAAACCTGGACCTGCTGGATCCTGCTGGACTCTGCTGGACCCTGCATGACCTGCTGGACCCTGCTGGACTCTGCTGGACTTGCTGGACTTGCTGGACCCTCTTGGACTCTGTTGGACCAGCTGGACCTGCTGGACCCTGCTGGACCTGCTGGACTCTGCTGGACCCTGCTAGACCTGCTGGACCCTGCTGGACTCTGCTGGACCCTGCTGGACTCTGCTGGACCCTGCTACCTGCTGGACTCTGCTGGACTCTACTGGACTCTACTGGACCCTCCTAAACCTGCTGGACCCTGCTGGACCTACTGGACTCTGCTGGACTCTACTGGACCTGCTGGACCCTGCTGGACCATGCTGGACCTGCTGGACCCTGCTGGACTCTGCTGGACCCTGCTGCCAGGACCTGGAACCAGCTGGAGCTCTGCAGACCGCAAAGAACAGGACAGAACTAGAACCAGAACCTAGACCTGATTTTCACAGAGACTCTGGAGACAGAAAACATTCATTGTAATTGTACAATATGTTTGTGTTGGTTTGTTCTGTACACGTGACAAACTATAAACTATGAAACTATAAACTACAAACTATGAAACTATAAACTATGAAACTATAAACTACAAACTATGAAACTATAAACTATGAAACTATGAAACTATAAACTATAAAACTATAAACTATAAAACTACAAACTATGAAACTATAAACTATAAAACTACAAACTATGAATCTATGAAACTATAAACTATGAAACTATAAAACTATAAACTATGAAACTATAAACTACAAACTATGAAACTATAAACTATAAAACTACAAACTATAAACTATGAAACTATAAACTATGAAACTATAAACTACAAACTATGAAACTATAAACTACGAACTATGAAACAATAAACTATGAAACTATAAACTACAAACTATGAAACTATAAACTATGAAACTATAAACTATGAAACTATAAACTACAAACTATGAAACTATAAACTACAAACTATGAAACTATGAAACTATGAACTACAAACTATGAAACTATGAAAGTATAAACTATGAAACTATGAAACTATATACTATAAAACTACAAACTATGAAAGTATAAACTACAAACTATGAAAGTATAAACTACAAACTATGAAACTATAAACTATAAAACTACAAACTATGAAACTATAAACTATAAAACTACAAACTATGAAACTATAAACTACAAACTATAAAACTACAAACTATGAAACTATAAACTATAAAACTACAAACTATGAAACTATAAACTATGAAACTATATTCTATAAAACTACAAACTATGAAACTATAAACTATGAAACTATAAACTATGAAACTATAAACTACAAACTATGAAACTATAAACTATAAAACTACAAACTATGAAACTATAAACTATAAAACTACAAACTATGAAACTGTAAACTACAAACTATGAAACTATAAACTACAAACTATGAAACTATAAACTATAAAACTACAAACTATGAAACTGTAAACTACAAACTATGAAACTGTAAACTACAAACTATGAAACTATAAACTATAAAACTACAAACTATGAAACTGTAAACTATAAAACTACAAACTATGAAACTATAAACTACAAACTATGAAACTATAAACTATAAAACTACAAACTATGAAACTATAAACTACAAACTATGAAACTATAAACTATGAAACTATAAACTATAAACTCTGTCTCTCAGGTCTCTCTAAGTCGAAACATAAACAGAGAGACGGCCTGGTGGTAAATTTCAAAATAAGAACATTCTGGCTGTCTTTTTTTTTGTCAACAAGCAAATATTTCAACTTGGCATGTTTGCTTAAGAACTGGTGAAATAGCATATTCATTTTATGATTTAATACAGTATCTGTATATATTGTGCCTTTAAACATTGATTGGTTGATCGATCCATAAATGATGTCAGCAGATCAGAAGTCACTTTAACACAAAACATTTCACTGGATCAAATTAATTTCACGTCATCAAATAAATAAAAAATAAAATAAAAAAAATAAAAATTAAATAAGAGGATCATGACGTCAGTCACGTGGTCTCGTTTCCCCTCCTACGTCATAAATACGCTCCGTTAAGTTTGTTTACCCTCCGTTCAAAATGGCGGCGGGCTCGGAGGACGGTCCAATGCTCCTCTCCTCCGACCTGTCCTCTGGCCTCAGCCTAGATGTGGCTTCGGTATTCGGGGACCAGCTGTCCGAGCTGTACCGGGTCCAGACGGCGCTGGGGAGGCGGAGGAGAGCGCGGGAGATGTTGGAGCGGGACCAGCGGAGGCGGCAGTACCTGCGGCGGTAGGAGGGCGTTCCTGCTGTCTTCCATAGCGGCCATCCTGAGCCTCATCACGTCCACCAACAGACCTGTCTGGGTCCGGAACCCGATGACCCGATGACGAGTGGAAGGCGCAGTTCCGCGTTTCCCGCGCGACCTTCCAGTACCTGGTGGACCGGACCGGACCGGATCGGACCCGCCATCAAGCGCCGGAGGACCAACTACCGGGTCCCTATCGAGCCTCGCTGCCGGCTGGCCATCAGTCTGTGGTGGTTGGCCCGGTCCGGAGAGTACCGTTGCATCGCCGCCATGTTCGGGTGGGCATCGCCACCGTGTGCTTGATCGTCCGTCAGGTGACCGCGGCCATCGGGGAGCGGCTGTACCGGCGCTGCGTGTCTCTGCCGAGCGGGCCGCGACTGGACGACACCCTGCGGGCCTTCAAGGACCGCTGCTACCTGCAGGTTGCGGGGGCCATCGGCGGCACTCACATCCCCATCGCACCCCCGAGACAGAACCCGGAGGACTACCAGACCCGGAGAGGCTGGCACTCCGTGATCCTGCAGGCGGTAGTGGACCACGACTTCAGGTGAGGCCACAAACCCTTAATTTAAATCCTTAACTTAACTTAAAGCCTTAACTTAACTTAAACCCTTAATTTAACTTAAAGCCTTAACTTAAAGCCTTAACTTAACTTAAAGCCTTAACTTAACTTAAACCCTTAACTTAACTTAAACCCTTAACTTAACTTAAAGCCTTAACTTAACTTAAACCCTTAATTTAACTTAAAGCCTTAACTTAAACCCTTAACTTAACTTAAACCCTTAACTTAAAGCCTTAACTTAAACCCTTAACTTAAAGCCTTAACTTAAAGCCTTAACTTAACTTAAACCCTCAACTTAAACCCTCAACTTAAACCCTTAACTTAAACCCTTAACTTAACTTAAAGCCGTAACTTAAAGCCGTAACTTAAAGCCGTAACTTAAAGCCTTAACTTAAAGCCTTAACTTAAACCCTTAACTTAAACCCTTAACTTAACTTAAACCCTTAACTTAACTTAAAGCCTTAAGTGTTTGTTTGTGTGTCATGTCGTGAGCTTGTGTTTTGTGTGGTCACAGGTTCACTGACGTCTACGCAGGTTGGCCCGACAGTACCAGCAGCTCTGCAGTTCTGTCCAGCTCAGACCTGTACCTGAAAGCAGAGGACCAGCCTGATGGGTACCTGTTCCCCAGAGAGAACCAGAGAGAGTCCAACAGAACCACCAAGGTAGACTACTTTATTCCCTGTTAAACGCCACTGGTTTCAGAGGCTGTGTTCTGGTTCTGGTCCGGCCGTGTTCACTGGACGTTAACCGCTGATGCTAGCTCATTGCGCTCACTCTGTCACATCAGGTTAAATCTGTTTCTTTCAGAAGTCCGTGGTGTCGGACGGTGTGGAGGTCCCAGTCCATCTCATCAGTGATGCGTCGTTCCCACTGAAGCCGTGGCTGACGAAGGGGTACCTCCTGGAGGAGCAGCTGGCTCGGAGCAGCGCTGCTTCACCTACGCCCTGACCTCCGCCCGCTCTGTGGTGGACACTGCCTTCACATGCCTGAAAGGCCGCTGGAACGTCGACATCGACGTCTCCATGATGCCCAGAGTCGCGGCGGCGTGCTGCGTTCTGCGAGGCCCGCCGAGACCACTTCTTCCCTGAGGCGACCACTGAGGCAGTTCCTTCTGCAGGTTCTCTGAGGCAGCTGGACACAGAACCGTACGACGGGGACACCTACTACACCGCCGAGGTCATCAGAGACACCATGACCTACAACCTGCTGGCAATACTGCAGGTCTGAGGACATCTGGACCGGGACCAAGAGGTTCTACTGCAGAGAACCCAGAGACGGAGACACAGAGGTTCTATAGAGGTTCTGTATCAGAACTGAGGATTTAGATTTTTTACTAAAGTCTTTATTTTGTGTGTTTGTGAGTAAAAACAAATTAAAGTCATGAGTTGATAATGAGGTAACGAGTCAACAGTGATATAACAGTTAATAAATTAATTTTCAGCAGTTTGATCCTTTAATTTAATATTACAAAATCATTTAATGTCATTTCCCTTTATATTTATATAATTAATATTCCTCTCTGCTGTGATCAGACCATGACGTCAGAGTCTTCAGCTGACGTCACATTTTAACAACAAACGCTAACGTGTTAAACAACGTCACTTCCGGCCGAGGCTCCGTCCGGAAACAAGAAACACCGGAAGTCGTAGTATTTTGATTGATAGCGGCCCCGCCCCACTGTACGCACGTTTAGTGGGCTAAGCCGAGTTACGCTGTTTCTGGTATTCTCTACGTAAGCTACGCACGGAGATGACGTTTGACGCTGTGGCTGGCGGCGCTCCGTACGTACGCAGCGTAATGCTTGCTGTCAGTCAGAGGACATTTAAATGGCCTCAGCGTCCGGACCGTGAAGCTCTCTCCCGGTAATAATTCCGTTAACGGCCGGTTTGAACGAACAGCTCCGGTATCGGCGGCTGTAGTCGGTGTCGGTGCTGCTGTACGTCACGTTAACGTGCCCTTTTCCCGCTTCGTTTGTTCACGAGGACTCAAAATGAGCGACGACGACGACTTAGTGCAGAGAGCGCGAGCCGGGTTTGAGGAGCTGTGTCGGGCTCTGAACATGGACGAAGAGGCGAGCAGCGAGGCGTGGAAGACCTACCAGAACATCAGCACCAACTTCACCTTAGAGGTAACTACCGAACCGAACTGGACCGGACCGACTGAACCTACGCCAGGTTCCACTCATGTTTCTGTCCGGCTCCGTTTTCACTGTAACTCCGTAACACTAACGTTCATGCTAAGAGTCTGCGCAGCTAACGGACCCAAACATCAAGACAACGTTAGAGAAACGTTATACAAACGTTATAAAAAAAAAAACAAACTCAAACCTTAACGCTAACAGTCTGCGCAGACAGCTAACCGACCCAAACATCAGGAAAACGTTATAAAAACGTTATAGACCCAACAAATGTACTAACTTTGTATAAATATCATACAGTTATAAAAACGTTGTACTAACGTTGTTCAAACGTTCTATAAACGTTGCAAACATAGTGACAGTTTGTGTTGAACATGTTTGTTAATCTGATGTAAACATTGAAACAGCTGACACACATGAACTGAACCTGATGACGCTGTTACATCACAACAGTCTGACTGAATTGTCTATAGTTTAAATCTGATTTATTTGTATAAAATAATAATTTGAATGTTTTTATAATTTTGTGTTTGTATTTTTGCTTCTTTAATCTTTTTAGTTCACTTGAATGTTCACAATGTTTTATGATGCTGCTGGATGGACGAATAAAATATATAATAATCATATTAATAATCATTATAATGTGTTGATCAGACTGATATTAATGTTTATTTGGAGTTTTACTGAATATTTTTACTTTGTATTGTTTTGACATTAAAGTACAAACTACAGTATTCTGAGTACTTTAACTGTTTATACTCAAAACTCAAACACCAATTTTCTTTTCTTTTCCTCTCTGTCTTTGTCTCTCTCTCTCTGTCTTTCTCTGTCTTTCTCTCTGTCTTTGTCTCTCT
>CM053981.1:27435159-27442659 GCA_028641955.1 Protonibea diacanthus
GAACCAGGACAGTGACACCAGCAGGCTGCACAGCAGCCTCACGGTCAGACAGTAAACTGATCAACTGAGCCATGTTTGTGGAGTTTACCTGTTCTCACCTGTCTGTCTCTGTCATCATCATCAGGCCTCAGCTCTGAAGGTCTTCACCCCTCTGACAGGCAGGAGGTACGTTCAGGAGAACAGCTCGCTGCCTCCTGTGTTGTCCGCCATGAAGAGCGTCGGGCGACTCCACACGCTGCTGTCAGGCACCAAGCAGGGGCCGAGCGCTAAGCTAATGGAGACGCTCAGGTGAGTTTAATGGTGGACTCTGTGAGACTGTGACCTCACAGGTAAGAACCGTGAGAGCAAGCTGTTTCCTGTGAGGTCACAGTTTCGTGTGCTGTCATCTGCGGTGGTGTAATAACACAAACTGTCCCCCTGCAGGACCTGTGCCAGAGACCCCAGTGATGTGATCAGCAGGCGCCTGAAGGATATGTTTGAACTCTTCTCTCAGCATTTGGAGAGCGGCGCCTCGGAGATCAGCGGGACGGGAAAAGGTACACCTGAACTCATCAACAGGAAACTCATGTGACATGTGACACACTCTCACCTGACAAACCTTCTCCGTGCAGACACGGCAGTGAAGTACTTCCACCTGGCAGAGGCGCTCTACTACAGGATCCTGGAGTCCATCATCGAGAGAGAGAAGATGATCCTGGGAGACGCCGACCTGTCGGTGAGTGAACACATAATGAAGACATCACCTGTATTTATAGATATAATGTGACACACACACACACAACAAACACTTTTTACTTTTTTAAAGAATATTTTTTGGGCTTTTTCCAAGCTTTATTGATAGAGACAGCTGAAGAGTGACAGGAAATGCAGGGAGAGAGATGGGGAATGACATGCGGCAAAGGCAAAGCCACAGGTCTGGACTCGAACCCGGGCCGGCCGCAGCAAGCCTTCACATATGGGACGGTCGCTCTACCAACTGAGCTAAGCGCCGCCCCACACAACAAACACTTTAATGTGTGTGTGTGTGTGTGTGTGTGTGTGTGTGTGTGTGTATGTGTGTCAGTGTATTCTGGAGCAAGACGTCTTCCATCGCTCTCTGTTCGTCTGCTGTCTGGAGATCGTCGTCTTCTCCTACAGACCTCCAGGAGATTTCCCAAACCTGATCGCCATCTTCCAGCTCCCCGCCTATCACTTCTACAAGGTATCAATACATCTGATCACTTCTACAAGGTATCAATACACCTGATCACTTCTACAAGGTATCAATACACCTGAGCTGTGTGTGTCTGCAGGTGATCGAGGTGTTGGTGCGGTCCGAGCAGGGTCTGTTCCGGGAAGTGGTGAAGCACCTGAACCAGGTGGAGGAGCAGGTTCTGGAGAGCCTGGCCTGGACCAGCGACTCCCCGCTGTGGGAGAGCCTCTGTGGGGCCAAAGAGCACGTCCCGGCCTGCCAGCAGGTCCAGACACACAGACTAACACGTAGAACCCGTCCACACTCTGTGTGTGGTCCTGGTTCCTCAGGTCTTCCTCATCATGGTTCTGTTTGTGGTCCGGTTTCAGGTGATGCCTCCTCAGTATCTGGAACACAGCGATGAGAGCAGCTCAGGCAGCGTTCCTTTGACCCCTGTCAGCCAAGGGCCAGACCTCAGCACCAACAGCACCTTCAAAAGTGAGTCCAGTTACTGATCCTTGTCACACTGTGATGACGAGCACCATTCTGCGACAACGAGCATCACGCCGTGACAGTCCAGATTAAACCTGGATTAATGTGAGATAATCTGCCTTGCCCCCTCCAGGTGTGTCCCCCTCCCCCACCACCCTGCAGGACCGGTACAGCTCTCCGCCCAAAGGCCCATTTTGTCGCCGTCTGTTCGTGGACCCGCCAGACAGCGAGGTCGGGGTCACCACCAACACCAACAGCACCAGCACAGCACCGGCAGCCAAGACGGGCCAGGCCAGCCTGGTCACGGCTATCCCAGCCGGGCCGACGGTGCTGACCGTCACTGCCAACAACGGGCAGACGGTCTCCATACCTGTGCACGGTGAGAGTCCGAACACAGCTGACGGTGACACCTGAGTGATAATCACCACTGACAATGACCTCTGACCTCTGCAGGGATAGCCAATGAGAGCGGAGGCATCACCTTCATCCCCGTCCCGATGAGCGTGACTGGACAGGGGCAGCTACAGCCTCTGACCGGGACGCTCACCGTCCAATCAGCTGTCACCAAACCAGCCGCCAAACCGTCCAGCAGTCCGCTGAAGAAAGGCTCGCTGTCACTGTTCTTCAGGAAGGTACTAGTCCAAGTCTGACTCTGTGTCAGTGTTTGTGTCCGAGTGTCCAAGTCTGAGTCTGTGTTCGAGTGTTTGTGTCCGAGTCTGAGTCATTGTTTGTGTCCAAGTCTGTCAGTGTTTGTGTCCGAGTCTGTGTTCGAGTGTTTGTGTCTGAGTGTCCGAGCATTTGTGTCCGAGTCTGAGTCTGTGTCAGTGTTTGTGTCCAAGTCTGAGTCTGTGTTCGAGTGTTTGTGTCCGAGTGTCCGAGTCTGTCAAGAGTGTTTGTGTCCAAGTCTGAGTCTGTGTCAGTGTTCGTGTCCGAGTGTCCAAGTCTGAGTCTGTGTTCGAGTGTTTGTGTCTGAGTCTGTGTCAGTGTTCGTGTCCGAGTGTCCAAGTCTGAATCTGTGTTCGAGTGTTTGTGTCCGAGTGTCCGAGTCTGTCAAGAGTGTTTGTGTCCAAGTCTGAGTCTGTCTCAGTGTTTGTGTCCAAGTGTCCGAGTGTCCAAGTGTTTGTGTCCGAGTCTGTCAGAGTGTTTGTGTCCAAGTGTCCGAGTGTCAAGTGTTTGTGTCCGAGTCTGTCAGTGTTTGTGTCCAAGGGTCCAAGTCTGTCAAAGCATTTGTGTCTGTGTTAGTGTTTGTGTCCGAGTCTGTCAGTGTTTGTGTCCAAGTGTCCGATCAGCTGTTTGTGTCCAAGTGTCCAAGTGAGTGTTTGTGTCTGAGTCTGAGTCTGTGTCAGTGTTTGTGTCTGAGTCTGAGTCTGTGTCAGTGTTTGTGTCTGAGTGTCCAAGTGTTTGTGTCCGAGTCTCCGAGTCTGTCAGAGTGTTTGTGTCCGAGTCTGAGTCTGTCAGAGCGTGTCCGAGTCCAGGTGTAAAGTTGTATTTTGTTGATGTTGTAGCATGTAGCGTGTCCTGATGCTGTGACTCCGCCTCCCTCAGGTGTATCACCTGGCCAGCGTGCGTCTCCGTGATCTCTGTGCCAAACTGGACATCTCGTCCAAGTTGAGGAGGAAGATCTGGACGTGCTTCGAGTATTCTCTGGTCCACTGCACCGACCTGATGATGGACCGGCACCTGGACCAGATCCTCATGTGTGCCGTGTACGTCATGGCAAAGGTGTGTGTGTGTGTGTGTGTGTGTGTGTGTGTGTATGTGTGTGTGTGTTTCTTTCTATTGATGTGTGTTTGTTGTTGTCAGGTGACCAAAGAAGACAAATCTTTCCAGAACATCATGAAGTGTTACCGGACTCAGCCTCAGGCCAGCAGCAGCGTAAGAATCAGATCTGATCAGAAATGTTCAATTTATTGACCATGAGTCACTCAAATTATGTGTATGTGTGTGTTTGTGTGTGTTTCAGGTGTACAGGAGTGTGTTGATCTCAGGGAGGAGACGTCACTCAGACAACAACGACAAACAGAACTCCTCTGCTGACATCATGCAGGATCCAGGTAACACCTCGTGTGACTATTTGAGCCTGTTGTAGCTCCTTGTTTTGGTTTTGGACACACTTCTTGTCTTATAACTCTTATATATTAACACGTTTTATTTTATTCCCCTCGTCTCCCTCCAGCAGGTGGAGACATTAGTCCGGTTGTGATCCGCTCCAGCAGTACCTTACCGACCCCCCAGCCTGGGAGTGCCCCCTCCACCCCAACCAACACTTCCAATAAGAACCCGTCCTCGTCTGTGAGTGAGGCTGAGGGTGAGCGTGGAGACCTGATCCACTTCTACAACCATGTCTACATCAAACAGATGAGACACTTCGCTCTGAGATACTCAGCCAGCTCTCCATCTGCAGGGGTAAGTCTGGTTCTGGTTCTAAACTGGTGATGTTAACAGGAAGTCAGTTTTGATGTATGATGTCAGCAAGAAACAGGTTCGAATACTTGATATTATTAAAGAGACAATTCATGAGGTCACACACTTATAAGACAGTCTGAGACAATCTAAGACAGTCTGAGACAGTTTGAGACCGTCTGAGACAATCTAAGACAGTTTGAGACTGTCTGAGACAATCTAAGACAGTCTGAGACAGTTTGAGACAGTCGGTCTCGGATGGTCTGAAACTGTCTGAGACTGTCTGAGACAAAGACAAGCGTTCTTTGTTCAGGTGGACCCCCCCCCCCTGTGTCCGTACCCGACCCTGAGGACCGGCTCACCTCGTCGGATGCTTCTGTCCAGCAAACACTCCATCTACATCTCACCACACAAGTCAGGCTCCACCTCCACGCCAACCACCGCCCGAGACAAGATTTACTACTACATCTGCAGCAGCCCCCCCAACGTGAGCACACCTTTACAGCACAACACACAGAGAGCACCTTTACAGCACAACACACAGAGAGCACCTTTACAGCACTACACAGAGCACACCTTTACAGCACAACACAGAGCACACCTTTACAGCACAACACAGAGCACACCTTTACAGCACAACACAGAGAAAATACCTTTACAGCACTACACAGAGCACACCATTACAGCACAACACAGAGCACACCTTTACAGCACTACACACAGAGAGCACCTTTACAGCACAACACACAGAGAGCACCTTTACAGCACAACACAGAGCACACCTTTACAGCACAACACAGAGAAAATACCTTTACAGCACAACAGAGCACACCATTACAGCACAACACAGAGCACACCTTTACAGCACAACACACAGAGCACACCTTTACAGCACAACACACAGAGAGCACCTTTACAGCACAACACAGAGAAAATACCTTTACAGCACAACAGAGCACATCTTTACAGCTGAAGTCACGTCTGATTGAATCATTTGACACTGAAATAACAGAGGCCATAGAGGTGTTTTATATTGATAGTCTCTGAGAATCAGAACCTGTTTCTCACTTCCTGTGACCTCTGACCTCGCAGCGTCTCCACGAAATCAACAGTATGATCCGAACTGGAGAGACTCCGACCAGGAAGCGCAGCATGGTTCTGGAGGACGAGACGTCTCCAAAGAGGGTTTGTCCCGACAACCACTCAGCACTGTTCCGCCGCCTGCAGGACGTCGCCAACGACCGCAGCTCCTCCCACTGAGGACGCACACGGTCATCCTGATTGGACAAAGCTTTTCTTTGCTGTAAAGCAGCCTGAGGTTCATCAGCAGGTGGAACTGGAGCACAGACAGATGGCTTCTTCTTCTCATATGTCATCTTCATATGTCTATGATTCAGTGTGACATCACTTCCTGTTGATATCATCATCTCTGATGTCATTCAGAATAAATCTGAGTCAGAGTGATGTGTACATCCAGACAGGAGATGCTAACTCAGCTAATTGCTAATTCAGCTAACTGCTAACTTAGCTAACTGCTATCGGAGACAAACGGCTGTTTCAGTTCAGATCGTTCTGTTAGTGCTATTCTATGTACTACTCTGTGTACTCTATGCAGTACTCTGCGTACTTCCTGGTGTAGTGTTGTCTCAGTTGTTCTTTGCTGAAGTGCAACTGTGCTGAGCGTCAACATCTGTCCAGCTTTCATTTGTATTTTAAGGTATTCACCTCCACCTCTTCAGCTCCACCTCTGCACCTCCAGCAGCTTCAGTCGCCTCCACCTTCAACTATGGAGACAAAACGGCATCCACTGAGGACAAGAAGAATCCAACACTAGCACACTGACTGTAGACAGAACTGAGACTCAGAGATAAACATAAACAAATAGAAACAGCTGACTCACATCCCACTAAGAATCATGGGAACTGTAGTTCTAAAAGTTGGAGTCAGACATTTGATCAGACATCAGGCGATGAGCAATCCTCTAATCAACGTCTGATCAATTGTCTGATACATCCAGTGATTTTATGATCGAATGTTTTGAACCTTTTTCTCTCAAACTTGTTTTTATAATTTTAAATCTGAATCAAGCCATCATGAAAACTTTGATTCATTCTGTCACATGATCACCTGAAGGGCTCCTGATGATTTCAGTGACTACCAGCAGAAGTCAGTGTGTAAATATCTGTAAAAAGAGAAGATATTTTATGTGATGAAGTGCCTTTGTTTTTTATTTTTTATTGAAATCTGTTTGACTTCTGTTTTGAATCTGTTTGAAAAAAATAAAATGTTAAAGTGTCGTGAGGTATATTTATTTATATCTCTATATATTTATATAAATATATACAAATATAAAAAAACAGGTTTACTGTAACAGGAAACAGAACATCGTGTTCCTGATGTTTATCCTAATGTGACGATAAGACCAGGACCTGATAAGACGAGCCAGAACAGGTTTGAGGAAACACACCTGTTGGCAATAGGGCAGCATTCCTCTGGGCAGGTGAGTCAGAGGGCAGGACTTCAGGTGCCTGTAACAAACACCTGATTGGTGACAGATGTCAGAAGATGGAGCTCAGTCTGTGTTTCTGCATCGCTGCTGCGCTCGGGTCCATCTTCACGGTCCTGTGGAGCCTCTCAGAGGGTCATTGGGTCGGACCCAGCGCTGCTGCCCTCATCGGGATCTCCACGTGCTTCATGGTTCCTCCAGGTGTGTGTGGCGGGGTCCTCTTCATCCTCAGCTTCATCCTCCTCACCTGTGTGACAAAGACGAAGGTCCAACTGCTGCCGACGAAGGACAGAGCGGTGCTGGTGACAGGTCTCTCTCTCACACACGCACACACACACACACACACACACACACACACACACACACACACACACACACACACACACACACACACACACACACACACACACACACACACACACACACACACACACACACACACAGCAGGGTCTGATGTCATGCTGACAGTTCAAAGATGTTTCATTGGAAGTTTAACCTGTCCAGGTTGTGATTCTGGTTTTTCGGACTGGCTCTGGTGAAGCAGCTCAGTGGACTTGGGCTGACAGTGTTTGCAGGAGTTCTGGATGTGAACGGATCTGGAGCTCAGCAGCTCCGAGAACGAGGTTCTGAAAAGCTTCAGGTCGTCCAACTCGATGTGACCGACAGCGCCCAGATCGAGACCGTACACCACTACATCAGAACACAGGTGTCCGACACAGGTGAGGCTGAACACAGGTGAGGCTGAACAGCTGTCCAACAGGTACTGCTGTCCACCGTCCATGAATTGTCTGTTTGAGTCCTGCTGTGCTTGTTCTGGTGAAGGTCAAAGCTGACCAATAAAAATAAAATATACATATGCACAAATACACACACCTGAACTCACCTGTGTGGTCTCTGCAGGTCTCTGGGGTTTGGTGAATAATGCCGG
>CM053981.1:27452659-27457659 GCA_028641955.1 Protonibea diacanthus
CCTCCTGCAGTCCTTCAGCCCGCATCAACACTGGAGGCAGCGCTTCTGAGCGGGCGCTAAAACGCCACCTGGCCCAGGTCGCGGCAACAGATCGCCATGGCACACAGAGTTGGGATGATCAGGGTCGGCTTCTGCCACGGCAGTAGCTTCTCCTGGATCTCTAGAACCGCCTGCAGTTGGTCCAGAGTCGCCCAAACTGACCCGCCGCAGTAAGCTGTGTGCTCAAGCTTGCTCCTGCTCAGTGAAGAATTCTGGGAAATGAGGCGAGTGTCGGACGCAGCTGCTTGGGCATAGAGTTTAGCCAGATAGTCCTGCAGAGACAGACGGCGCCTGCGACATCTAACAGTTCCCCGGTCAGAACCTTCCGCAGAACCACGCCCCCTCCAGCCTCGCCAAACTCCTGCAGCAGTTTGTGGTGGAAGCTGAGTAGGTCATTGTAACGCGCTCAACGGACACACGGCGGAATCGAAGCTGCTGAACGCATCACCACGATCTCATACACCTGCAGGAGCAGTTGGTTAGGATGCATATTGGTGATTTATGAGACAGGATGCAGGAGACAGGAGACAGGAGCAGGAGATAGGAAGTGGAGGAGACAGAAGGCAGAGACAAGAAGCAGGAGGGCTGAGGAAGGCAGGAGACAGGAAGCAGGAGACAGGAGATAATGTCAGGTTCAAACTAATGTTGGCAACATAATTTAAACACCTACCACATGTCTGGACAGAGTGTGCCCAATGATTCGCGTTGATGGGATTTCAAAGAGCAGCCGCACGGGTCGATCTCTGCTTCAACACTTAGCCGCCGCAGCCGCAGCCGCTGGAGTGGTTAGGACTGGAACAGCTGGGAGGGTCTACACACACACAATAATGCGATGAATGTTTAAAGTTTAATTCTGACTGTTCATTGAACGTTTTGTGAACGTTAAACTGTAAGAAGTCAGAACCTGGATCCAGAGTCAGCTGGTCCAGCTCAGTGTCCCTCTCTGGTTCTGGTTCTGGTTCAGCCATCACAAACAGCTGATCTACTACATGGAAGCAGTACATACAGATACTCAGTAAAAGTAGAAATATCCATTATAAGAAAGAGTTCAGAGGTTCTGATCCGGTACTGTACACAGGTTCAGTAGAACCGGACAAAGCTCCATGAAACAAACAGTCAGTGAAGTACAGGACAGAGTAATCGAGTAGATCGGTACTGTCTATGAAGAGGAAATTCCTGTGCTCAGTGAACAGGAAGTGAAAGTGACGGCATGTTGGCACACTGGAGACGTTCAGTTTGTTTTATGGCCTGTTGGTGCCAGCCAGGTGGAGTTAAATCACAGCACAGCTTATATCTGGTTTGAACCCGACCTACAGCTCAAGTGAGAGCAGGAACATACCTGACAGGTTCTGGTGTCAGCCCGCGAAGTTCTGCTGGATCAGGACCACCAGGAAAGTTGTCTGCAGCGTGTCACTGTCAGGACTGGACGGACGTGCTACCCAGTTCCTCTCTGCTGCTGGGAGGAGACACACGAGGTCAGTGAACGCCCCACCCACTCCACTCCACACACACACACACACACACACACACACACACACACACACCCTTAATTATTATTATTATTGATTTTATTGATATTAATTATTGAACAGAGAATCAATCTAATCTGTTCAGACGTGATTACTTTCTGATCAAAACATTTCAATAATGAATCATCAATCAGTGACACATAGACTCAGTTATTATCACAAAATAAGACAAGCTTCAGTGACAAATAGGACTTTATTTTGAATTTTGCAGTCATTAATGAAGTAACATTTCATTTACAGACGACTCACGAACATCAAACATAAGTGCTTCATTCCCACGGCGTAACGGATAGAATTCAGCCAATCAGCGAGGACTACGGAGAGGGAGGAGGAGGAGGAGGAGGACGTGGTGGAGGACGTGGGTGTGAGAAGGAGGTGTGGTGGTGATGGAGGTGTGAAGGGAGGATTCAGGTGAAGTTCTTCTTCAGAAGTTGATGAGTCCGCTGGTGGATGAGTCGTGGCTCGTGGACCCGGGCGTTGCTCAGCCCGCTCGGGAGCCGCCGCCATAGCTGCTTCCGGAGCCCACACTGCGTTGGGTGGAAACAGTTATTCAGTGAAGCCTGACCTCCATCTTTAAAGCTGGTGTTGGTCAGCTGACTGATGACTCACCCCCATTGGTCGTAGCTGTTGATGTCCCATGACGCCCCTGAACAAAGATCTTGTGCTGCATGGCTGAAAACAGAAAAGATGATATGACATCGCTCCCGTCAGAGTCTACATGATCACTTGTGAATGTGTGTATGTGACATCATCAGCACATCATCAGGTGGGTGTGACTCACCAACAAGTGCTCCCAGCATGAATGGACTGAGCTTGAAGACGCATCGTAGTTGCCCGTTTGTTTCCCCGAAACCTTTAAAAGAAAAAACGTTTCACAAAATGTGTAGATCGCTAGGGACAAACAGCACTCAGTGTCGTGACTGATGATGCTAATTCAGGCGCAGCAGCGCGGTCCATCGCAGCGCCTCTCAGGTCGTATGCCCTCCAGCCCGCCTCGAGCCTCGGCGTCGCTCTTCCTCATCAGAGCTGGTCTGAGCCAGGAAGTTTGCCACTTGAGGATCTGGAAATCACATGCCGCCAGCACACAATTTACATCATGACAGGAAGTGTTATCATCAGGCATGAAGGCAGCGAACATTACCTTGTGGTGTGGAGGTTATTCTGATTGGATGTTGAGACTGAGCAGGAATGAGGAAGTCAGCTGGAATCATACGAGTTCCTGACGAGACGAACAAGACGATTGATAATCATCAATGACTAATCTGGTCTGTCCCAGTCTAGTTCAGTCTAGTCTTGTCTGTCCCAGTCTTGTCTTGGTCCTGGTCTAGGTCCTGGTCCTACCTTGGTGTATGAGCTGGTATAGCGTGCCGTCCATTGGTCCCGGCTCGGCCCCAAACGATTGGTCCGTGTGATAGTTCACTCTGGTTCCATCTTTGGTGACGTTACCTTCGTTAGACTCCATGTCGCCTTTATACTCACACACACAGCTTACAGTTAGTCCTCATGACAACCACACAGCTGACAGTTGTCCCCATGACAACCACACGCTGGACAGTTAGTCCTCATGACGACCACACAGCTGACAGGTTAGTCTCATGACCCACTACACAGCTGACAGTTAGTCCTCATGACGACTACTAATAGCTGACAGTTAGTCCCCTATGACGACCACACACAGCTGACAGTTAGTCCCTATGATAGACCAGGAACAGGAAGCAGAAGACACTCCCTGAACAGACCCCGCCCAGACCGCACCCTGATTAACAACCCCCACCCCTCCTAGCACATGCCCCACCCTCTCAACACAGGCCCCTCCCAATTCAAGCCCCGCCCCTCTGACCTGCTGGAAGTAGGCGGCAAAGTCGGTGCATGTACTGGTCAGACGGGCAGCATGGCGTGAGTCTCGCCTGGAAGAAGTTGATGTACCCAGATGCCAAGCACGTGGCGCAGCAGAACCGAATGTTCCGAATCCAGAGAGCACCCGGAAATGGTTGTCCTGAAAATGAGAGGAGGCCGTCACATGAACACATGACATCACACGGCCACAGAAGAGAGCCAATCATCATCATCATCATCATCATCATCATCATCATCATGTCGCACCATCCAATGAGCCCTGAGAGAAGCTGGCTCAAGTTCTCAAAGCCTGAAACACACACACACACACACACACTGATCAATAAAGGCCATGTGACATGGTGGCCCCGCCTCTTGATAATTGTGACCAATCAGATGAGTCGTGGTAATGCATCGACGCAGCAAATGGACAGACCAATTGCAGACCACAGAGAGTAACGACTTCCAACCCACTGAGGATGATGCATCACAGTCAGTCCACCAATCAGAGCACAGCAGAGTCAATAACAACCTGTCAATCAAATCCACGCCCCAGAACTCAAACATGTTCTCTGTGTCAAAGCAAAGTCCTTCACCTTTACCTGGAGAGAGAGGAGAGGACGGATTGGCTGAGAGCAATCAGCCGATTGGCTGAGACCTGCTTCCTGTTCTCTGACTTATCATGCTTGTGGAGAGAGCCACAAAGGGTTTGGCCACCGCAGATTTCGACAGGAGAAGACATGACATCATCAGTGACATCATCATCAGTGACATCATCATCAGAAACATGGACTTACATCACTGGCTGTCTGCAGGAACCAATCCCGGCAGACTTCGCGCTTGGCAGGGCGTCTCTGAGTGGTGAACGCCTGCAGACAACACATGATGTCACAAAGTGTGTGTGTGTGATGAGAGATTGTGTAGAGAGAGAGAGTGTGTGTATAGAATTATCCTATCTTTATTCAAGAGCGTAGATTTTCAGTTTGAGAGCATGATTTCTCCTTCTCGTGCTCACATTTTGTGCTTTCTGCTGCTTTCTTTCAAAATGTGTGCTTGGACTCAAAATCACATGCTTGTGCTCACATTTCTTCTTCTTGACACAAACATTTACACTCAATATGTCCTGTGTGCACTTAGATCTAAAGTCTGCACGCCAGATCTAATGTGCTCAGAACTCAGAACAAGCCCTCAGGTCTTCAGGTTGAGGTGTCTGCTTGCACTGAAGGATGTCCTCCCTGGCGCTAAATTAGTGTGTTTCATCAGCTAATAGGGAGAGAGCTAGACTCTCTAGCTGCTAGAGTGTGGACCAACGGTGTGTTCCTCGCTGTTTCTGAGCCCGTAGGGGCGGGCATATGATCCGTTTGTAAACTGCTTCTTTAAAATACACTACCTCATATTAACTAGCTATTTGAATCGCCACCATTTAAGACGCTAGTTTATTTATGTGTAATTAATCTTTTAAATAATTCTAAAAAAAGAGTTATCGTATTTCTTAGATTTTTTCTAATTTATATTAACAGATATATTTTATATACTATAAATACATTTACTAGCACAGCAGTGTTATGACAGTCAAATGGTTAAGTACACTGCTAT